>MU911744.1:127469-154217 GCA_036418205.1 Ostertagia ostertagi | reverse complement strand
GGAACACCGTAATTTGCCTAAAACTGTCTCTCTGTGCATAATAAATCGAATCTAATGCGGTCTGCACAAGCAATTCTTGCCCTCGGATACGCCACGCACGCGCCTGTGGCTGGCAGTCCTCGAAATTGCGACCCCCTTCCGACCAAAATGCGACCCCTTCGTTCGAACAGTTCGAACGGACGGTTGACTTTCAACTATGCGATTTCCCCTTCTTTGACCTTCGCTCTTATCGTGCATTTCTTCTTTAAGCGACTACATTCCAGTATCTCGGTTAGCCAATGGGGCGAGGGGGGATGGTCGTCGGGTTCAACGATGCGGGTAAGCTCTTGATGACCGCTACAGGCGTCCTTCGCAGAGAAGACGTCTCATTTCACTCACTTAGCATCTTGCCCCCCCCCCCTTCGTAGTCGGCAGATTTACCTTTCTTCAAGCTCCGGTTCGTCACACCACCTGTATTTGAGCCCTTATTCAAATTTCAATAGTATCAGCTCTCATACAATCGCAAACTAAACAGGATAAGCTGATCGCCTGCGATTCCTCGAATGACCAGGGTCTAATCACAGTAATACTGCCGTTAGAGGTGGGATTTAATCTTCTTTTCAGGGTTTCCCTTTCACTGCGCGTGTTAGTGCGGCAGTTCCTAGCACTACTTTCGTTTGAGGTAATTCCACGAGCGAAAAGAGATCAAATGTCTCGGAATCTAGGCTGCTGTTCTTAATTTCTCTTAATCCCTGCATCACTTCACCGCTGCCTTGATTTCTAACGGATTGTCCTTTCGTCGTGATCTCCGCCTTTGCGCGCTTACAAAAAATGTCTTTGCTATTTTTCTTGCACCCGTATTAGTCACCATCCCATTACCGTCCTTTGCGCCTTCGGAGGATACGCGGGATTTGAAGCTAATGAGCTATCAACTTCTTGTTATTCGCTACATAATAGGCTGTCGGATTGTGAAAACAATACAGAATGCTTCGGTTTTGTGAGTAGATCGAAGTGATTTCGATACTCGGCTGTCTTTGCTATGATTCTTAATGTCCTAGTAATCTTCATTTTTATTGTGATCCGTGTTTCGCTCTCGGCTCACTATTTATTCCTGCCAAGACCCCTCATAACCAGTTTCTCACAATATGTATGCTCACTTTTTGGCGCGTATCACTGGAACCTACCAATGCTTCGATTTCTTCAGAAAATGCTGGATGTTTACTACGCTGTCACTGCAGCAATCAGTGGTCTTGCTCTACTTGCGAATCTCCTGCTTCTCTTCCTTACGTTTCGGTGCCCGTCACATGGTGACGAATACGCCACACACGCTACTTTCTTTACACCTTTACTGGGCATTTGCTATGCCATATGCTATTTGGTGATAGCGCCGGTAAGTTTGAACTTCACTCAGGGGGTGAGCTGGTAACACATAAAGTTATGCTCCTGTTGATGGAGAAATTTCATGCCATAAATGTTTTAATTATTACTATACTGTGAAATTTTGTTTAAAGATTGCGCTAAGCAAGAGTTGGCAAGAAAGTAGGAGGTTCGCGTCAGCTTCCACGCTTGAAAAATACAAAAATACAAGCTATTGCAAAAATAGTGAATATCTTCTAGCTCGGATTTCTAGATCTATACTACAGATTTTACATATCTATACAGGGCGGAAGTGGTGTAGTGGCAAGTGGCACGCTTACCACGCGAGCGGTCCGGGGATCAAATCCTGGGTCGTGAGTCGCCCGGGCCAACCAAGCCTTCCATCCCTCCGGGGTCGGTTAATTGGTACCAGACTTGTCTGGGAGGATAAAAACACTGACTTGTACATCGGCTGGCCCCCGCAAGTCATTGTATAGGCCACATCGCATTCAAACGCCACTACGAATGTACAAATGGAAGTAGAATGCGTGCCGCATCCCAAAAAGGGATTGATCAACGGCAAATGCTTTATCCTTTATACAGTTGTGTATACACCAGCAGCCAAAAATTAATTGCTCCAAAATTGAAGCAATTTGTTTAGGATTTCTGTATTCACAGTTAAATATACCAATCTTCAGCTTGAAGCGGTCTTGAAAAAATGTACAGTATTGTTCAAATTCATTTCTAGAGAGCATGCAAAAAACGCATATTCAGACCATTCAAACAAAATAATATTGTATAACCCAGCAGTTAAATGTGCTGCACAGCCACTGGCATGAAGTAACCCTGGAATTCTGCAGCAAAAACCATCTAAAGTCGTTGATATATCAACAGAGCCGAACACTTGGTCAAAACATTCTCTAGCCGTGTTCTTTATTTATTTCAAATAGGGTCAACGTTTCGCTCTATTACTAGCTCTTGTTTGGCAGACGTCTGGGCCTCTACCTTGATGGTCCTGAATTTTGAGACGGCTCACCAGACTACTGCCACTAAAGCACCCCATGCTGTCGAAACAACTTTTGCATATAAGAGGCGCGACATATTGAGTGCTTCTCTGCTGGATGACAAAATCACTTTCTTGCGACATTCACGCATACCGATATTCAACCTCTACGAAATCAGGTGAAGGTGTGGAGCTAGGCAAGTCAACTCGATTGTCGTTATTTCACCCCCCCCCTTCTACTTTCATCGGGAATCCTGGATACCACTGAGCTTTTTTTTCAAATACCTATTTATGTAGAATAGGATTTTTAAGGTTTTCTCATAGATTTATTCTCTTCAAATGCGCCTCGCTTCGTACACGGCTCGCGATAGAAGCACGCGATATTTTACCAAATTCCAGCATACTCTGAACAGGTTCTCGTTCTTGATTCTCAAGTTTATATCCTATACCTGCTACGCGCGAGTTTTCTAGGAAAACTCAGATTGTTCCAAATCTGTTGCTAAGCTCTTCATGCCCTTCGCCCGTCATTGGATACTCTTTTTGACGGCATCTACGATCTTCCTTCAGATGGCGTAGTCGATCAACCTCGAAAGGAAGAAGAGCGTTGAAATACTTTCCTCCACCGGTGCATCTTTCTGTTAGATCTTTGAATTTTATTGACCTGTGGCACGCTCGGCAAAAATTTTGTTCGTTCTGGATAAGTAACCTTCCATCGAACAATGGTCATCGAACCACCGAACCGGAACTTATGTGTGAAGGAGACTGTGAGAAATTTTGTGTTCCGGTCAGAATACTAATTCTTTATTGTCACCATAGTTGTCACGTTATATGTTCTGCACTTCGTCTGCTGTCTGTGGTACGGTTGGGACACTGGCACTTACAACATAAGCAGAGAGTCGAAGGGCAACCTTCAATAGGTAACGGGAACTAACACTGACCGATAATGGCTTAAAGGCAAAGTTCGGGATTTCTGGCGAAATTAGGTTTTCCCCGTCAAATATGCAGCAGTACGCAAGGGCAGACCATGTGCAGAAGTGGCGGGGCGATTTGACAAGGTTTAGGCGCTAGGAGCCTAGGTTGGAGCATTGGCGCCGCCCCAACCCCATTGAGCCCGCCCACTGTTCCATGCGACCTTCCAAACAACCACATGGAACACTAGATGTAAGTTGTTATTTGGAAGGTCGTAGGAGGATAAGTGGCTGACTTCAACTTTCAACTTCAATACTAAAGCCTATGTTGCGGCTATTACAGGAAACTTTGCCACTCATTCTAATGAGAATCAAATTTTTAAAATAAGAAAAACAAACAAAAAAGCGCAAATAAACAGAAAAATAAGGAAAGTTGGAAGAAATCAATTCTCATCGCTGAGTTGTTATAGCCGAGTGGTTGATGGCATAAAGCCAACAGTTGCTGTGAACACGTCCATACACGTTATCTTCCCAGCCCTGGCTTGTAAGTAAGTAACGAAGAGGAAGTTATAATTTTGAACTATTTCGGGGGAGTTCATTGCTTTTTTCTCTAGGTTCGATTCAGTAAGCACCCACGGCTTCTTATTTGTACAGAGAACTCCCACGTTTTATCCCGGAGTTTACCTTTAAAAAAGTGCGACATTGAAATTTTCACCTTATGATCAGGAGCAACGACTGTCACAAGTCATGTAGGAGGTCAAACAATGATATGAGCGACATAAAGTGAAAGAGTTATCGCCCATCTGTTATGATTTCGTTTTGATGGTAAAGGGACAAAAATTTATGGCATGGACATGGAGAAAGCGTCCATTCTTATCGCATGATAAGGATAATGAGTCTTCGTCTTTCTACACATTAAACTTTCTAGATCTCTAATGGAACCAAAATAAGGAGTGTTTGACTAAGGACTCTCCTGCAATGGATGCAGATGAGTTTTTGCCTCGGCGCAGGAATGTATCAATAACAGAACTAGGCCTGTTATAATAAAATAAAGCAAAAGGGTTGGCAGACAAAGCAACATAGACCTATAATTCTTTAGATGATCATAAACAGACCTTAGTGGCCTAAAATGCACTAACGTAATTTCGGTATTCATCATGCGAGTGGTCGTTATGCCAGGGTTTAGCTACTTCTAAGCTTGTCAAGCTCCGTTTTCAGGTTGTCATTACTCGTGAATTCACTTTCGTCTGGTTCAGTACAGGTCCGGTGGGTTGGCCTTATGGAATGATATTCTTTTCCATTCTATGTATGTCAACATTTTGCACAGTATTGTTTGTCGCCAACAATTTTCTTCATAGGTACATTATTTTGTGCAGGTGAGGTTCCACATAAGCTTAAGCAAGTGCCTCAAATACTTCGAAGTTGAAAGACTACGAATTTCTCGGAACTCCCGTCATTTAAGGAACGGACTTCTTTACGTGTATTCGTCGACCGGATATCTAACAACAGGTTTTTTATTCAATTCGCTTCTTCTTCTGAACTGGATGGCAATGAACTATTTTGGTCTATGGCCCAGTGAAGATTACATCAAAATTATCAAAGAAGTCTGGCCAGACGGAAGAGTCAATATGTCAGGCAGAGCATATATGGCTATCTCAATTCTGGTGTGTGTTTACCCTGTATTTGAAAAAAACACGCCTTCAAAATGGTAGATTCCAGAAGTTCCGGGTTTTTTTTGTATCTTTGTAAATATACTGGTTTTTGATAAGTATATGCTGTTTTCAATACACCCGTATCAAAGATATAAGCACCTTGTGTTCATGACTGTTGCTAAGGCTGCCAATGATAAAAAAGTGTATCAATGCCAATGAACAAGGTGATATCCCGAACAATCCCAATTCCAGGATTCTGCGTTATTGCACAGTATTCTGCTTTCTCGCCGTATTCTGGTTCATTCGGCCTGAAATGTTTACTTACCTGTTTTTATGTGTGGTTTTTATTCCACACTCAATTTCTTTCGATTGAGCATAACGGTTGTTCATATAAGTGTGGCGTGCCGGTTAAGATTTCGCACTTTTCGCTTCCTAAAACAGCCTGTACGCGTTTTGGAGTTTCCTGCCTACGTAATGTAATCATTACTAATAAGAGAATTTTGAGGGGTTAACGACTGCTAAGGAGGGAAAATGAAGAAAAAACATGAGGCAATGCACGCATAATAGTGGTCGTCAATGGGTTAAGAAAAACAGTCAAATGGCCATATAGTCAGCAGTAAGAACTAGAATTTGGCAGCTGAAAAGGATTATAGTGTTAAGAAGTCGAAGTGGAGCTGATGGTCAGCGTCAGCGGTGTAAAGTGAATTGCATTTGATAAGTTACTTTATACTATTTGAGGACGGAGCTGAGCCCTTGAAAGTCGGTCTTCTTGTCGAATCAATGATACTTCTGTTCATGGTGGCACTAGTTGCACCGTACTGTGCAACGAAAATCCACCTCTGCTTGAAGGAAAAAGCGCTAAGTGTGCACACAAAAAGAATGCATAAGCAAGTGCTCCTCCTGTTGTCTATCCAGGTAAGATTTTTCATTATTCTCCCTTAATTTCAACGTACATACATACATACACCATACATGGCCCAACTAAGGGACATTCCACGTGTTCATGTATCTTTGTCAGCAATGTACCCGAAGCGTAAGAAACTGTTGCAAATTTAAAATAAGATAGCCCAAAAAAGTGAAGTCGAAGTGCTAGGTGCAGAATAATCACTATGCCCTACTCAGAAAATAGACTTTCTCTATGTTTCAACAAATTTGATCGTGATATTGTTCATGTTGTTGCAATTCAAGGTTTTGATGCTTGCAACTCGATTAGATAATAGGAAATTCAAGCATGACGAGGACATACGGAGTGGCCATAAGATACGGTAACAGGAAGCATTGGTCGTAAAGAGAGACAAAGCAGAAAAAGGAGAAGCGAATGAGAGAAAAGATTTCATTGAAGATTAGCAACAAAAAGCAAAGTTACTTCCCATAGTGGCAGCGCTCTGATATAGGTGGAGTTTCTCGAAGGAGCCTCTACCACTTCGTGTGGTAGATAGACGGCCTTGAACTAGTGAACCGTTGAATTTGAGTAGAGAACAACATGACCACCGCACGAGCGCGGTAATTCTCAGACAGTTCACTTGTTACGCTATCTTTACAACGTCGTCCACGTCGATGTGTAACTCATACAGTCTGCCACGAAAATCGGGATTCAATACATTTTGAAGGACTGTGTTGTTAAGTGGTTAGCGTAGAGACCTGTTGAATATAGAGTGGGTAAATCGCAAATGTCTTCTCAGTTACTAAAATAGCACCCACTTTGGAATCGTACACCATCCACAGACTCGTGGCGCTGTTTGGTTGTCATTTTACCCGCATCAATCAGGAGTTCGCTTATGTGACTACGTCGTGGAATGCAAACCAGAGATCTTCTCGACTAAACGCTGCAATTTCACATTCTAGCCGCCAACGTGAGCTGGCCTATAGCGCACCTCACAAGGAGGGTCTTTCAGGTCATGGAGCGCTTTTCCAAAATGATTTCTGCACTTTGTAGAGACTCATGCGAGGAACATAAAACTGTGGTCCATTTTTCCTGAACACTCTTGGGAACCTCAAAAGAGAGGTTCCGAGAAAAGAAATGTTCCTAAAATTAATCCGCCGTAGTGACAAATTGATTGTCGCCACATTACGAAGATGACATGCCAATCGACGCTGGTGCCATTTGGACACAATTTGGAGGCGCCAACATAAATTGCAAAAATTAGACATCACGGAGGATCGAACTTTGGACCATTTCTTCTCCACTATTCTTGACCTTCCTAGCGTTCAGGAAAAATGGACCATGGTTCTGTGTTCCTCGCATGAGCCTCTACAACATGCAGGAAACCATTTTGAAAAAGCGCTCCATGTCCTGAAAGACCTCCCTTGTTAGCGCTTACCCTCCGGGCTCTGGGTCATATTGTCACATAAAGTTATCGAAAAGTTGGTGGTGCACAGAAGTGCTCATTTTGTGATGAGATGAACTTATGGCCTCGAGGTGATCGCAGTTCGCGGGTTGAATTATGGAATGAGCGTTTATCTAACTGTGAAAAAAAAACAGAATATCAGTAGCCAACACCCTGTAGGAGTTGGGATTGCAAAAGACCTACCTTCCGTGCTTTGTGGCCACGCTGTATATGTGCGCGAAAAGCTGTATGCAGTGATGTTGATTTGGAGAAAGCAAGCAGTCTCTTCTTCTTCACCACAACATATCTCGACAAGCTTTCCTCATTGAAACTCCTGAGAAGATTGCAAGTTGCAACAATTGTGACGGATAGGACAAGATATAAAAGACATAAGAACGTGCAGTGAAGTTGAGAACAGGGGAGCACCAGGGATTGGGAGGGAATACAAGACTTTGCATATTCTGACTTAATGTTCTTATTGAGTCATTCCAGTACAGCGTAATAAGAGTAAATAATTTCAGACAGCTTGCACTACTCTTTTTATGCATCTACCACTATGTT
Source organism: Ostertagia ostertagi (assembly GCA_036418205.1). NCBI lineage: Eukaryota > Metazoa > Nematoda > Chromadorea > Rhabditida > Trichostrongylidae > Ostertagia > Ostertagia ostertagi. Next base: position 146,431 of record MU911744.1, on the reverse strand, counting down.
GTATGTACGTATTGCTATTTAGTGGGCTTCACAGCACCGTACTTTCTGCCCACATTATAGGCATTTTTATGGCACTTCATCCGCTTTTCGAGCCAATTATTAAAATTTTGTTTGTTCACGAGTATCGTCACAGATTACTGGACACTTTGCGTATAGTCAGAAGATCGGATTCATCAGCACCGCACACAGATGCCCGTCCTAAAACAGTCACTGTTTTCGTGAATTTGCATTGATATTGCATGGCCTTCTAGTAAAAATTTTCTTCTCGCTACGGTTGCTGTGATGGAGACTTGAAACCTTTCCTAGGTATGTTCTGAGCAGTGTCGAAAACTGTAACGAGCGTTAAAGTGGGCGCAGGTGTATCACTATAAATGTTCTCAAGAGTTCTGGTGTCAGTTTTCTTTATCTGTTCAGATTTTCCGTAGTCGTAACTGTGTTTGTGTTATTATTATTACAGCGGAATGCAAGCTCTCATCCTTTTATGGGTACATACGAGAAAATGAGGCTCTACGCATATGTAATGTTCTGCTCACCGAGACTTCTGACTCTAAATTATAACAATAAATGCGAAGCACGTAGCACTATAGCACACCACGAGAAGAACAGAATTAATCTTTTCACCCACACATTGCTCAGAATGTGTGTTCAAAGTTGAGTTTATTAGTGACAAAAAATTATAACAGACAGAAGCAGACCATAGCTGTAAAATGTTTATTTTTCATTCTTATATGATACAACAAACACTCTGACAATGTGCTTTGACGGACTCGTCAACGGTGCCTCAGACTTCTTCCATTGTATGCTGCATAATTTGCAGAAAATGAACTCGCGATAATCTTTGACAAATACTAATACACTTAGCGGACTTATCAATGGGAAGAGAGCCATCAATATTCCAATGATGATGCTCAGTCCATGCGGTGATCTAGCACCAGTGAACAGTAGAACATACATCGTATAGAGTGGGGTGTGAAGTAGAAACACTGGACACGCGGTCTGCAAGCAGATCCTCGAATATCTGCTCTCAAGCACAGTTCAAAATGATATTGATTACCTGATACGTTCAAGGTATGAAATAAAAAGCTCCGGCTGTTTCAAAGTTCTTTTTACATTCACATCAACTTTTCCTTTCATTGGTTCGTAAACGTTTGGCTATGTGTAGCGTATCGATTGAAGTATGATCGGGTGATGATCAACTATGAAGTTGGTGCTGCTCTGGAGTCCTTCAAGCCCTTTTGGCATTGTAAAATCAAGGGCGAGTTCATAAGCACTGCCGTCGTTCCGCGAAGGATGGTTCACAATGCGGCTATTCTGGCAGCAACAGCATCTATGCGACCATTTTCTTATGGCACCGTTACAGGTATGGCCAGAACGCCTAACCTCGGCCGTCCAGTCTAGCGCTATTCTCCATTACAGGTCTTCATTACACCACGACGGGCTTCAACATCTTTAGCAACGTGCTAGCTCCATACCGTAAATGGCGACTGGTCCTACTACGATTTCTGTAAATCTTCGATTGGAACACTGGTATGCTCCTGTCACGGGGAAGCCAGTCGACGACAAGAACCTTGGACACTGTTTCACACGAGTTTCTTCGGTAAACTAATTAGTGTCTAAAGCGGATTATTAAATGCAAAATCAGGTGCTATCGGTGGTGCTATTAGTGATTAAACAGGTGCTGTCAGCGCTTTGTGGTGATAGCTTAGCTGCGGAACGACCTGAAAGTGGAAAGGAAAGCAAGAGAAATCTTTGGGAACGCTGAAATTAAGGCCTTAACCTTCAATAGGGTCGGATGTGGTACGATGGCGAGAAAGGGCGGTCAAAGAAGACAAAATACGCGAGAGAGCACGTCGTTTGAGAGAGCACGCTGATCTCTACATCAATGCACGCTGATCTCACCACCTCTCGCGGTGGGTGGGAAGCGTTGGAATGGGAGTCGATGGTTGCGGGCCCGTAAGGATTAGCGCCCTAACCGCGCAGTTTTTGCGACAAAGCTGGAGTAATCCACTTACGTCGTCATTTCAGAGAATAGCTCGTATTAAAAACGAAGTTAAGAAAGAGGTGATCAGTGATATAAGGATGAAGAAAAGATTACGAGAAACAGCTTGGAACTCGAGAAATGAGACCCTTTTTAACAGCTGATTTGTAATTTCGCAGATTTCAAAGGTGACCTCATCAGCGCTAATGTTTCTCTGCTGGAGCGGTTGGAGTGAGGCGAGGGGTTAGCAAGTTGGAGGGAGTCGGTGCGACGCGGGCATCACCTTTCTAGACCGCTGGAAGCATACCATTGCATACGCAAAAACGCATAGTCCCGCACTCTTTGGGGTTTGCGCGCGTATCCACTATGTATGTTCCCCTTCTTCTCCCTCTACCTTAACCTGGAAACCCCTTTTGGAGTGATCAGTGATCAATGATCGTGATCTACTGACACTCGAAGTGGGTTCCGTATAAATAGTGGATATAATTACATGGCAGCGGATTCTTTACTAACATCAATGTTTTTAGGCGACGCAGGATGCACAAGGGGCCCAGCGCTAAAAAGTACTGTTTGAATGCCTATTTCCTCTAACGTGAGAGTTCCCATTTCATTCGGCAGTATTTTTTTGCGCATCACATAGAAATGCAAAAGACAGATACAAATGCATACAAAGACGCCTCCATATTTAGGTGTATTTAATCACACTCAGCTCAACCCAGACCGAATTGTTCCAACCTAATGTTGAAGAGCACATTTCATTGCATAAGAAAACCAGTTTGGCTCCGCTCCCTACCACGCGGTAGGCTTTAGTGAATCTAAGTATAGCCGAGCTATTCCATAGTGTAACATACTGCTTTCATTGGCTGTTGGTGTTGGATCGTTGAGATGTTGAGATCGTTTAGCGGTCGAACAACCTTTTATGTCTAAGTTAAAATAGAAATACCAAACTTATAGTATTTGCACAGACAGCGATCATTTGAGAAGCTTGGACAGACCAGCGGTCGATTGGACCACGACGACTTTACTATGCAATGAGCTTTTTTCTAATCTTCATTGGCTGTTGGTGTTGGATCGTTGAGATGTTGAGATCGTTTAGCGGTCGAACAACCTTTTATGTCTAAGTTAAAATAGAAATACCAAACTTATAGTATTTGCACAGACAGCGATCATTTGAGAAGCTTGGACAGACCAGCGGTCGATTGGACCACGACGACTTTACTATGCAATGAGCTTTTTTCTAATCGCGCATCTGGATAGAACTTCAGCGACATTTGCCTTTTAACGCTCCTTATCAGCCCCTATCAGCTGTTATCACTTTCTGGTCCCCATCAAATATGTTCCCGTCCCACCCCCTATATCATATCTGCAAACAACGCCTCAATGCTGCTGGGCCTTGCGCTGTGAATTTCGTGACATTTGCGTTCCAACGCTTCTTATCAGCCCCTATCAGCTGTTATCACTTTCTGGTCCCCATCAAATATGTTCCCGTCCCACCCCCCCTATATCATATCTGCAAAACAACGCCTCAATGCTGCTGGGCTTGCGCTGTGAATTTCGTGACATTTGCGTTCCAGCGCTTCTTATCAGCCCTTATCATCAGATCACCTTCTGATGGCTGTCTTACACGCATATCGCACAGCCAACCCTGCACAAGTTGTACCGACTAGCCGACGAGTGCTGCAGATATCCTTCTCAGTATACCTTAAGCCATCAACTATCACTTTTTCGGGGCCTCGATGGTTCCCTTAAAGAGAAATGCTTCAAAACCCAACCCGATGCTGAAACATGACCTTTCCTTAGTACTCCAGAGCTCCAGCATTCTGAAAAAAGCAACCACTGCAACGGGATCTTATAGCGGAAGCTTATCCTATGCTTTATTTTTCACACAAAGTCGTTGCTCAGAAAGCTTCCAAGTCAGAAACGAAGTCAAGACTGAAGTTCATACTGATACGGTATTCCACAAATATGAGATATCAGAGCGATGAACGGGCACGAATCCTAGGAGACTAGGAGGTTACAAGCCACAGAGACCGGCTCCCTCAGCACCTCACCTCCACCTTGTCTTTACATTGGGCCACATAGCGTAATTGCATTCACAATGCGTTACTTAGCTACTTACCTGCAAAAGCAATAAGGTGAGTAGTTGTTGATGACTTTGACGTATGTGGATCCCGGTTGTGAGCCTTGCGAGAAATAGATGGATTCTCACGGCACATATGAGACCGACGCATCCGACCACCACTATCAAAACTAATGCTTCCACCAGCAAAACAGTTGTTTTCGCCGTCAAGCCATGCTGCAAGGACCTATTACAATATATATGTTCAACAAGGCGATTTTTGAACCTGTTCCTTTAACCCATCGCGGACCGCGTTCACCATGCGGAGAAGGACAGCAATCTTTGATTTTTTCAGCATTTTGTTAAGTTACAAAATCATTGGTTTACTTTTTTGGACACAGGATATATCACTTATTTGCATACTGGTTAAATTTTCGATAGATCATTGGCCACTGATTAAAAGAGATGACAAAAACCTACGGAGGTGCAATTATAACGGCGGTCCGCAATGGGTTAAAATCTGTTCCTTCAAAAATTCTTAATCAATGGAGGTAAATTGATTTGACTCTCTAGTGATGGCATGATGAGGCTTATTCATCTTCTGGTAGGAGCAAATCGTTATCGAGGCTACCGTAGTTAAACCCCGTTTGCAGCGAAGAACAGGAAGGCTCTAGAACGGTTTCTCTGCTGTTATGATAGCTTAAGAAGCGCTTTCGGCGAAATGGTGTAGTGAGTAAGAGTGCAGCTTCCAGTACCGCAAAGGTAACGGGTCGTGGTGCTTCTGCTTATTTCATGACAGAATAACTGAAACAGAAGCTGCGTAGAAGTTGAAATTTGCATCCAAGCTCCGAGTAGTGAAGACTCTCCCAATTTGTGATTCTGCATATGCTTATCTATGCTTATGCTTTATCGGCTGTCCTGTCTCATCCGGACCTTTCGTTTCATGCGCGCGGTACCGTGTGGCTGGTAAACTGGTATGCATATAAAGTGTAGAGAGGGGAACTTCTCAAATAAGAACTTAGAGTAACAAAGTCTCACATTGAAAGAAATTCCCATAAACGTAGCATTAATAACGTCGAAATTGTGAGATTTTACTACCGAATCTCTTACGAATCGGACGAACTCAATGCTCGGCCATCCACAAAATATATTCATAAGTATCCAATTGACTACTATAGCAAAGTTGACAAGCCCAATTAACAGTAACCACTTTGTCGAAGTGTAGATCGTTGAAGACCATGGCCTTAAATGGCATAAATAAGAAGAGCAGCTCTATTTGGACCCGAAAACACCTTGTGTTTTGAGCTGAATTATATATCGCTTAGCCTATTCCGCTCAGTGGGCAGTAGTGTTGCGGTGCATTTGCCGCTATTTGCTATTCTATGGGGCAGTGACGTTATTCATTTTCTTGAATAGTTCCCGCGATATAGAATTCGTAAGCCAGGGGACCTAAAATGCGATTGCCCTCAGCAGTAGAGGTTTCTTAAGTGGTTTACGAGCTCTTTCATGTCACTGCTTTTTACTTCATTACCCAAGCTATCCAAAAAGGATACGTATTTTCTCTGGAATCTTCAAAAAATCCCCAGATATTCTAAACCCCTTTCCTGTCACTTTAAAAATTAGTGTGTTCATTGACGCTTGCGACCATGGATTATATGGAGCTCCTTCATAACATGAGACGTTCCAAGTTCAGTTGGTGAACACGCTTTGATGCTTCAACGGTGTTTATAATTCTATGTAATATTAATTTCAATACATTACACTGTCATCACTCACCTGCACAGTTGAAAGTATTTGTAGACAAAGCTATTCGTAACGAAAATTATAGACGAAACAAATGTCATGCTGTAAAGCAACAAGACAAACGGACCAATCATCCATTCACCGCCTCTTCCAGTGGAAACAAGGAGAAATGTCCTATCGAATGATATTGCCTTCTGAATGGAAGCAACAGTGATCATACCGAAGAAAGAGTCAAGAGAATTTGTAAGAATAAAATTTTAAAAAACAAAAATTCTTGTTTATGGCTCAAATTCAATATGACAAGTTCTTTTGAAACGGGAGCTATAGAATTTGACTCTTTCCCGAATAACATCTTTGGAAGATGATTCTACCACCATCCCATGCTTCCAGCGACAATGCGGAACTATTTCACTTTGCGCAGACCTTACATTTACTAATCGGTGGAGTTAACTGGTCATTCGTCATCCAACAGGGAGCCGTGCAATTTTGCTCGGCATAAGATTTGCTCTAATTGTGATCGGCAGAGCACGCCGTCTTCTTGCTGAATTCTACCGATGTGAGAAACCCAGCTTGTACTTTCTTCGTTTTGCAATGAGCAATCAGCGAATTGGCGGAAATCGCAAAGTCTCAGGGCGACGTCATACTCTGCGAACCTATCGATTCGCTAGCGAATCGCTGGATCGGGAGCGCATTCGTATAGCATACATTATACGGAGTTGCCCCAGCGAGTCGCACTATGTACTAGCGAGTCGAACGGTCCAGCGACTCAATAGTGGCGGGACCCAAGGTGCAAAAGAAACCCGCTACTTTCAAACAGTGCCACGTGATAGTGAACCCTTGTTGAAAGTGGCGAGCTTCCTTTGAACGCTGGGTCTCTCACCAACTGTTGAGTCGCTGATATATCGTTCGACCGGTGGTAAATAGTTCTGCTCGCTGGTGCATCGGTCGATTCGCTGGTGCAAAGTTTGTTTCGCTGGTGCAACGTTCGATTCGTTGCTCAACGCTCGAGAACTATGACATCGGCCTTACTTCGTCGGTTGCATTCACCTGAGAGCATTTGAGAGATATGGTAGCGGTGAAGTTACCGAAATTCGACGTAAGCTAGCAGCCAAAGTCACAAGCAATTTATGGCAACGAGATTACATCAAGCCTGCACTGCCCATCAAATCCATTCAGATTTGAAGCTGTTCCCGTGAAGTTTTACGTTTGATTGATGGTCAGAGATCGGCCCTAATTAAGATAGAGAGAACGCCACAACAAATAGAAACAAGACCGCCTCCTAAAATTCGCTTAGACTATACATTGTGAGGAAATTTTGCGAGAACAGCTAAAGGAAGCAAAATTTGAATTGTTGTTCCTCAGCTGTGGATGACGGTGAACAAGTACTGAATATTGGTAGATGGATCCGGCTTCCTCAACAACATGTGGACGATATTATGATTTCATTTTTTCTGTCATCCAATGGAGCAATGTGAGCATGGTGTGAGCAGCATTTGTTGCTATAGCGTCATAATTTCGCCCTTGTCGCGGCAGTGAACCTTACACCCGGCTGTGACTAAAGCATGCACTATCAAGAGTCCCAATTTCAGACGGTTCTTTTCAACTAAGAACACCTACTGAAACTTTGATGCTTGTGCGAGTATTTTTATTGAAACCTTACCGTAGGCATTTCCGTATGCTTACATTTCTGTCAAAGCGTGAAGGTAAAAGACCAACCGGTGCCATAAAGAAGAAAGTGACGGAAGAGACAAGATTTTGAGTGATCGATAGAATAAGGAAGTATTTACAGGTGAGTGTTTTCGAAGAGGAGACGATGAACACCACAAGAAGAAGGATATTAGCTGCAAAAGCCAAACAACAGATGCACTCAACCACCACCGTGTAGCTTGCAACGGGCGGCACTTGGGCTAGGATACTCGGTCGTTGCGTTCGGCATGCACTGAGGATATTCTGAAAATTTTGGTTGAAATGGTTCTGAAAACCATCTAGTACTAAACAATAGAAACGATTCTTGATTTTAGATTAGTATTTCTCCTACAGAAAGCCATGCTTCTACATTTAGTTATAATCTTACCGAAAGAGATTCCTCTAAAAAGCAGGATTTTATATTTCACATCTGAACACCTTGTGAAGAGGTTGATTTTCAGGCTTGCAAATGAAGGTTCATCTAGAGATTACAAGGTGAGCAAAAATTACAGTAACAAGAGTGTGCGTCTCGCAATTCCTATTTTGAACATCCGAAGTTTGTAGAATATTTCATGTGTTTATTAAATTTCTTGTGCCATGGTTGTTCTTCATGCGAAATGTGTCAGTTCTAGAATGGACAGTCCTGTAGGTTCATCAGGAATAATCATTCCTTTCCGACTAGCTGTTTGATCACGTCGAGCTATCTCTTACCGAACATTTCCGCTCACCATTCTAAGCGCAAAGAAGAAAATATTAACACGTTGACAACGTGTTTTGGCATTTCCTACCGCGTGGGACAGCGCGGCGTCCTCACCTTACACCCGCTTATTTTTTGTTTAAAATGCACAACAACTTGAATCTCATAGAATTATTTCGGCAAGGATGAAAGCATAAAGGTTAACTATATAAATAGCAGTAGATTTTTGTTTAGAAGAACGCATAATGACCACGAAGAAGCAAAAAACATCACTTTCGCTGCGAATGAAGTTAAAAGCATTTATACCTAAGTTCTTCCATCAAATACAAATATCTTGAAACTCACAGAGTTTTGTATTAACTGCTTCTACAATCTTTCATATGAATGTTTACGACAGTGAAAGGAATACTAGGAAAGAATTGAAATGAAAGTTTTGTGCGTTCAGAAAATCTTTGCTAAATCAAGGATATTTGACCACTCTGGCTGCCATGTGGTTTATAGCGTATGCTAATGAATTATCTTTTGCTGTAAATCAGGATATTTGACCATCACTTCTTTGGCTGCCAATTTGTTTGATTTAATAGTTATCACCTGATGTATTATCAATCAAAGATGGATACAAAAACCCGAGGAGAAGAGCGAAGCACACTTAGAAAATTGAATGCCATAGTTCGAACGCTCGTTCGCTGTTAGCCTGTTCGTCAATCGTATCTAAGGTGTCATCATCCACTGCCGTGCCATGGACCGCTGCGAACGGACCAGGAGGGCGCCGCGGCCGGGGTCCAATGTCGCCATAAGATTTGAAGATAAAGGGTATTTCACATGTTGTTAATCACGTGCCAGAAGTAGGAAACTGAGCGAACCTGCGATTGCCAGAGAAACTGCAAAAAACTTCCCTCAGGAGGTCAAAGTCATTATTTCCATTACACCCACTTGTAGCGTATGAGTAGTGACCATATTGAAAGTTTTTTGTTAAGTGAATGAAGTGATTTTAGACATACATGAGTAAAGTAAAAAAAAATAAAGTGGACGGCAAAGAAATGCGAAAATTTGTCTCAAGTGGGGACCGAACCACAAACACTGTCCACACCTCTTTTTTTGCCATTTCCTAGTGGGCCTGTTGAAGTTAATTTTCTTGCTCGATTCTAGTCCCGCTCCACGTCGGGTGCTCCCCGCGGCATCAAAGCACGCGTTTCTCTCAAAAAGCGCTTCACACTAGTTCAGGGGTCGTTTTTGAAAGCTTCTCATCTATCGACAGCAACGATCTACACAAGAGTGTCGACGGAATTTTAGAAAGCTTCCTAATTGGCAAACACAGAAAGCGGCCACTCCAAGAAGTAGTATAGTTTTTTGATATTTGACAAATTGTTTCTTTTCTGCCACATTGAATCCTTTTGATCAATCTTGTCTTGCTAACCTTTTGTAGTAATTCTGGGCCCCATTCTATCCGAAAGTCATCTAATCATAGGTCATTAACTTATTGAAAAAGATTGGTCAGAAACGCGCCACATATTCAGTTACGGTCTCAGTTTATTAAGGCAGGTGATTAGCGACAGGTCCCAGATGGGTCATATAGAGACTGTGCGCTTAGTGGTATCGCCAGTAGCGAAAAAAGGGAGGTGTGGGTAAAAAAAAAACATGCCGCGCCCCAAGGCAAAAACGGACAGCGGTGACTCTTTTTTGGCCATTAGTTTTCGCTCAATTGAACAGTCTATCAGCTTCAGAAAGTCGTACGTATGAAAGCGAGTTCGCAGTGCGTTTAGTGACCTACAATGCCACATCCATGCTACAATGTCAAAATTGCTTTAATTAGTATGCCGGTCGCTTGGCAACGGCAAGCTCTCTGGTGCATATGCTTCCGCGATGCGCTCCCAATTTATCGTAATCGCTGCCTTTAACTGACCTAAAACGGTCCATCCAACAAGGCGTGCATCGTTTTCCGTTTGTTTTGTCCTCAAAACTTGTGTTTGTTGTCGAGGCGAATTTAAGACTAATGGCTTGCCGCCGAATGTAAGAAAGCAGCGTAATATTATGCGTTTCAGAATGTTCTGACGCTTTCTGACACTTCACATTTGATGCTTTATTTTACTTGAAATCTAGAGAAACTGCCATCGGTATGATAGCATTTTGAAAAGCTCTCTCTGCTGCTCTAATCCATGTTTTTAAGCTCAGCTTTGTGCTTAAAAAATTTTGTTTCTCTCACAACATTTTCGGCATTCAGCTTTGAAATGTGATATAGTGCGATGAGGCTAGTTGGTATGATTTTTTCTTTTTCTATGCTTTAGAAATAAGAACTTGAAATTAAAGCTGGGAACGATGTTCAAGATGAAACCGATTTTGCCTGGCTTAAGAATTCCCCAATGAAACTGTGGCTAAGAAGCAGTAGTTCAATATGTCTAGTTGTACACGAAAGCGAGAGCCTTGAGTATGATAAGAATGGTGGTCGGATATCGACGTTGCCACACTGAGCCAAAAGTTCTGATTGAGGCACTCGTGCGTAGGACCATTGAGGAGGTTCTGCCTAACCTGGACGTATATGGTTTGTGGAACCAAGTTAAAAGAAAGTAGTTGAAAAATTCCAAAAAAATTTGATAGGGCGTGCGCCGCTACAATTTCATCTTTATTTGTGAAAGTCGTTCTTCCGTTTCTACCCTCTTGGTTTTATGTGTTATGAAGCATACATCCGCCGTTCAGACTAGTTTGCGACGATACAAGTGAGCAAGGATTGTTTTCAGCAGCCCACGAAGCTTTTGCTGAAACTAACATCGGAACTATAGCAAACCTTTCACAAAGCTTCAACGCTGTCTAAAGAGGCTAGCGCAACTTTCAAACTCGTCCAGGCGCTTGGTCAGTTCCCCGTATCAGGTGACTGTTACAGTCAAGAGAACATCTTAATCTTTTGTCAACATTCCACAGAAAATCTTTGTCATAATATACTGGTCCAGCATTTCTCAAATTGTATAAGGTGGCACGACACTCATCTCTGACGGTTGTCCTACACGATTGTCGCATGAACCAACATCTGCCACAAGACTGTCCAGCTAGCACCTAAGGAAGGGGTGCTGGCCGACTATTCTAGCTCTCTCTGTATAATACGTCTCTGGGCTTATATAACCTTTTTGGGAGGCCTCGATAGTTCCCTTGAAGAGAAATGCTTCAAAAAACAACCCGATGCTAAAACGACCTTCCCTCAGTTCACCGCCTCCAGGGCTCCAGCATTCTGAACAAAGGTAACCACTGAAACGTCTTCTTATAGCGGAAGGTTAGCGCATTCAAACGATTTTACTTTCAATCTGAAGGTTTGGTTTAATCCGAGATACATGCATTTGAAATTCGGGGGGGGGGAAAAAGGGACAGAACTTTCTGAAACGCGTGATATTTTGAAGAAGCTTTGGCTGTGCAGTATGCGGTACATCAATTTGAGATTTTGAGATCTTTCTAGGAAAAAATTAATCTCGAAGTAATGGCGTAGTTCGTCGTCTGGTCATCTTATTATGACGACCCAAATTTTGAGCTTTGAATGACGGACTTGACGGGCAGAGAAGTGAAGCAGAGGGATATTTTGAAAATTTTTTGACATGGAGTGCAAACGCGGAATTTTATCAGATGGAAAAATTTATGGTTGGACAAACTGCCGTGGTGACGGGTGAAGTGGAAATGCAAAAATCGCACAAAATTGACACAACTTGTTTTATATAATCCTATTCGCGGGTTCCAGAGGAATTGTAGGATGCATCACCATAAAAGAATTTCCGGGTCAAAAGCTTCCGCCTGCCATTACCAACAGTAAAAAAGCGAATCCACGTCAGACCCGCCCTGCCTTCATGAGAAACTAATGACTATTCTAGCAACAAACAAATGAATCACTCCTTTCCGTTGGACAGATTCCTGTCAAGGTATCGTTTTCCGTGGTAATGAGGCGAGGCTTTTCCGTATGGAATGAGGGATGGAGCTTTTCCGTGAAGACCTCCCTTTAACAGTGCTCATTCTATCCCCATAATGAGGAATGGAATTGTCGCCCAGCTGGCTTTGGACACCTTTGAGTTTTTCGTCAACGCTAAAAATTCAACAAGTTCAAATCAAGTTCTGAGTGAAGCGGAAAAATATCTCGCCCTACATTTCGGAGAACGAGGAGGTCGTCGAGTGCAGACCACACAACACCAATAAGTTGTATCGAGGACCGAACGAGGAAAATCCACATGTTGTTTTCTTGTTAGTGCTGTCACTTGTGGTGTGGCAGTTCTGCACTCGACGCTATTCTCGTTTTTCAAAACATTTTGATTAAGCCGAGTTGAATAGAGTTATTGGGTTGTCCCATAATTCTTTGTCGCAATTTCGACACTTTTGTTTATCCAAGATTTATCTCTTCTAGGAAACAATTGTTCAATGACATAACCACAATCATATTTCATATCATATTTGTTCAATGACATAACCACAATCATATCATATCATATTTTAGCAAAATTCATAGAAAGCTAAGAGAAAATAATCGCATAATTGAGAGGAAGACTTCATGATCAAGAGAGTGAAAAAACACAAAGGCCATAGGTTCGATGAATTTTGGCAACGCGTGTGATATTGATCTTAGATTTGCTTTTGAAGCCACACCATCGGGGCCAGGACACCCGAAGCCACCCGCAGTGAGTCAGTCAAGCGGTGGCCTCAACAAAATCCTACCGTACACTAAGGTGAGTTTAGCTGCTTGTGTTCTTATGATGCCCCCTAGATGCTTCTGGTCTTCGAAGTTGGAAATGATGTCTGCGGTAGGTCGCACTGATCTTTGACTTTCCAGGCTCTGACGAAGGCGACCAAGCCGAAACGTTAGCCGAATAAAGTGTATCATCTTGGCTTGTGGCTTCAGAACAAATCCAAGACGAACAGAGAGGCCAGTATCTATTGTCAAAACATGGCCTACAATGTCCTATGCAATCAGCAGACTGCAATCCGAATATGGTCGCATGGTCTTCAAAGTGTCAAGGAACAATAACCATTTGAAAAACCGCGTCATTCATGTTACAGTCTTGTAAATGGAAAGCTTTTTCAAATGTAGGATATCATTCATTAAGAGCCCGCCTAGCCGTGAAAAAAAAACTCTTAGGTAAAACAAAATTGGCGGACGTAAGCACTTATGCACTTTTGGTACACATAAAACACTGTAGATGACTGACGCTGTTTAATATTGTTTTGTGATGCATTACTTGATAAGAAGAAAATTGGATTGAAAAATTTATGGCCATTGCTGTGGTGTTGCCAACAGAACGGCTAAGCATTTCTCCGTGAGAAGGGCATTCGTGGGCAACGATTAATAGCTTTCACATTTATCGCTGTGATAAAACCTTTGCCAATGTAGGATAGAGTACAATTAAATCTGCCTCCGACGTAAGAAAAAATGTGGCACAGGCGAAATAAACTGGTTACCGTACCCAAAAAAAGCTGCTCAAAAAACTCCTGTTTTTATTCTCCTTTGCTATAATTTGATTTTGCTAGCTCGCTTACAGATACCGGGGAAGGGAACAACACTTTTCTGATTTCAAAATAAATGACTTCAACTGAAAACTGACGAGCACATCCTGGTCTATCGAAGAAATTCATAAAAGCCTTCAACACAGCCAGCGACATCAAAAGATTTTGCTTCGTAAACATGGTGCCCGGTAAGGAGTCAGCGAAGTCATCGACGAATCGTGGGTTATTACGACGTCATCTGAAACCCGAAAGGAGTCGAACACGCTCCGGAGGGAGTCTTACACACTCACAGCTACTGTCCTTGGAAGCTATCAATCCGTTCCTACTAGGGTCGCTCTCCCACCTTTGCCAACGATAATTCTAGGGAGTACGATTGCTTTTGCTTAAAGGAATCTTGCGCGGAAAAATCATGATTCTATTTCAGCCATAAATCACTGGCTTGAGACTCATTATCCACGATAATAGTGAAAAGAACTGAAGTATTGCTTTCGTTTTGATTAGAAATTCGAAAACTCGAAAAGGCTGCTACGCGTTCGAATTGCCCACGGACGTCTTTCACGAATGCTGGCGACGGGGATGCTCAAACTTGGTTCTTGGAGTGCATTCACTAGAAGCTCTTTCTGGCCTTCTGCTTCGTTGCATTCACATCTTACACTTCTACTCCATCCTATTCCATCGATCGATTTGTCTCCACTCTCCGAAATCGCGCGCTTTAACCCGATTCTCTCATTGCGTCGCCTGGTACGTAGCCGGCCAAACGCCGTCTTCTTTCCATGCCTCGCCTGGCTCTGCCTCCTGGTCCTTCGATGGTCCATAACGTGTAGTTTTTGTACGTTTGTTTCTCTTCAGAAACCGAATCTTCATGCGTGAAACTTTGTGTGCTATTTCCAGTGATCACAACTGACATATTCATGTTAGGAAAGAGTGCAAGAATTTTCCGCGCAAGATTCCTTTAATTAAGTATCTCTTACCTTCCGAGATCGGCCTACTGGGTTACTTCCTTCAAAACCAGCGTGCGTGTTTGCCCTTATCTGTCTATTTCGGAATGGGCTCTGTTTTCGTAGTCCGACCGGTAGCAACCCTATCCCCGCTCCTCCCTGTCCGTCGGTTAATGTTCGCCTTTCTGGGGCTCCTACTGGCTTGCCTGTTCCCGTACTTCTATGGCCTGGATCCCGCCTGCCTTTTACATGGCCTGCCGTGCCGGGCCTCCAGCTTGCTCCCGACTGCTTCTCTTTCATTTGTGGGTTTTCTGCCGGGGCGGGGGGCCTGTCCCCCCCGGCCCCGCCCCCCGCGTCGGTTCGGGGGGTTTCCCCGATGTAATGCTCAAAAGTATCGCATTGCCGATACGTAGCATTCATCATAGATTGTAGCAGAAGCACTCCAACTGAAACGACACGAAAGTAGCCTCCTTGAGCCTCAGACGGTCTGCACTAAGCATATTGTGAAGACATCGGCGTAGGAACCTGTTTTCTCCATAGGGGCACCCTAAAAGTATAAAACATGCCCCACCCTGCGAGACAAGAAGTTTAGGGGTGCCCCCCAGGCAATGTGTCTTTTCTGATCACCCCCCTCCCTCATCCCTCACTATGAAAAACGACAATAATGGAAAACAGACATCAGATAAGCAGGACTCTGCGAGCGACTAGTGGCTCTTCTTTTAATTTTTCTTTCTCAAAATGGATGATATAACAAATTGCATGTAGGAATAACTAGAAATGCCCTACTCTGCAAAATAGTCATCTAACTATGACTTTTCCGGTAGCCTCCCTCTCATGGTTCATTCGAAAGTCTCGAAATGACTGTTGTTTCAGGTATAAACGCAACTTCATGTACCAACGCTAACAAGGGGTGTTCGTACTCGCTCAGAGTTACATATAGTGATCTTTCGACCTTCTTGAGACGTACATCGAGCAGAATCAAATTTGAGCAAAAAAAGACCCCTTCAATTGAATCACCCTGTCTCAATCTGTATTGTTCGCCCCGCCCGCTTCTGCCCACTCTCTCGTCGTGACCCTGGTAGATTGTCATCAATAATCCACGATTCAAAGATAAGCTAGCAAAATCAAGTGATAAACAAAAGTTATAAACTTAGTAATAAGCGACACACTTGACTGACATAATCAGAATAGACAACGTGTACGCTAATCTAAGAGCTTTGTGGCTACTGCCAGTTGGGAACTTGAACTCGCTCCCATCACAATAAGGTGCACTGATACCACGTTGTTTTTTGCGGTAGCAATTAAGGTTGAGGCTGGGAAACCGAAGAATGAGGTTTTTCTGGCATGTGCCAGCTGATTGTTACAGCCAAGTAATATTCAGAGCTAATTGCCCAGAAAGAAAATTGCTGGATACAGATTTCGAGGATAATTACACGTGGGATGATAACTTTCCTGTTGTACTAACAGAATACATAAGTAGGCCGTATAGCATTGCTTACTGTAGGCACTACGTCAACGATTGTTTCTATCAATACTCCCATGAAAAATTTCCATCATTTGCTCAAAGACTCTTAAGGAGGTGATGTCTGTGAAAAGTGTGCTCAATGTCCATGAAAAGTTGTCAGTGTAAATCATCAGTTACCTATGTACACATTGCCCTCCGGCAACCAGGGTCAGTCCTATCGTTGTTACTTTTTCAAAAAATTTTACGACCCCCCTCCCCCAAGGTGGATTGGTACGACCCCTTTGACACCCTCGACCACCATATTCCTCTCTATAGTATTTAATTCTGGTACCACTCAACCCACCAAACTCCGCCCACTTTTTCCTCCAAAAATGCCGTCGAGCGGGGGGGGGGGGGTACGCGCGCTGAAACGGCGAATTTTTCTCCCATGCGCTCCCAACTCACCTAGCCTACTACTCGTGAAAACTCCACTTTCACCACAAACTCACATGTACTTTCACGCGACTGAAGCGGATACGACCCCCCCCCCCCTTCTATAACCTATAAACTCAACCAGGTACGACCCCCCGTTGTTACTAGTAACAACGTAGGATTGACCCTGCCAGCAAACATCGAGTCCTAACCTTCCCTGCAGATGCCCCTTACGGTTTCTCTGTGCCTTCCTATTTTTCATAGATGTCATGACTCCGACTACCATGGGATGCCACAAAAAGTGTACCTTATAGAAAAAGAGGGTTTTATCACAATCATGGCCACTCACAACGGTGCTTCAGCTCTGCTTAGCCCTTTCACTTTTGAACGCTGGCTTTCTCCCTCCACAAGCTGCCCTCAAAGCTGTAATGAGTAGACGGCGTGCCGGTCGATGGCGCGTTTAGTTGTATAGCCATTGGGGGTTATCGGATATCCATATACATCACCACAGAATAATATCTAAGACCCCATCTGGAATGAGAGATTAGTCTGGAAATTCGTCGATGCTCTATCCTCCTTCAACCTCTCCAGCTGCCACGGCAGCAACATGTAGAGAGGAGCTCAGCTCTTCGACCTTCCCGATTCCGTTAGCGGTTGATTTTTCCATTGGCCTTATCTGCCTTCGTCGGACTTAGTGACACACTGACCGACAGACATACCGACAACTTAAAACTGAAACAAAGGACAACTTGAAACTGACACAACAAAGTTGTGGTTTATGTGTGATGTATAACGAGGTAGAAAAACAGTGTTAATGACATGTATTACCTTTTGGATTATGGAGCTTCCGGTGTGCCCGAAAGTCTGATGTTTCCCAGTTTTTCATAGGCTGAGCAATAAACTGAGGTGGATTACGCTCCGCATTGCATTGTTTCACTTCTCTTTCTTAGTTTCTTAATAACGCATGTCGAAATCTGATCGCTGTTAGGCTTCCTTGGTCCAACCCACAACAATTGTCCTCTGTTCTGTTCAGAAACAAGACAACCCCATGTCTGTCTAGAACGCTGTCGAGGGCTCAGGAGTAGTGGAAGGATTTTCTTTCATGATAACGCTCAACTTCACATATTCGCCATCGCAAAAAGTAATTGACATGGCCTAGTTTGGGTTCACATGCGATGCTCTCCAAAGCTACTTCCCATCAACAGTCGTTTTAGAAAGTGTATTCTTCTTGATCAAAGAAACAAACTGCTCAATGTAAGTTGAGGTAAATACTCTTGATAGCCAGAATTGCTCAACGTAATGATTCCGCTGATCGTATGGTGTTCACAAGGACATGGTGACCTTCCACAAGGACTGCAAATAGCTTCTGGAGGACAAGACAACGCCCATGTCTGTCCAGAACGCTGTCGAGGCTCTCAGGAAATCACAATCGGCAATCAGGAGTGGTGGAAGAACATCTTTTCATGATAACGCTCAATCACATGTTGCATAAACGACATCGCAAAAAGTGAATAAGTTGGCGTGCGAAGCTTGCCTCACATCCTATGCTCTCTAAATCTCTTTCCCATCGTTTTTTCGGCCGTCTCGACAATTTCTTGAGTGGGAAAGACTACAGATGCCAAAGTGACGTGGTACTAATGTTCGATTATTGCATAGCCACCGGGAAATTTCCAAATTTACAAAATAATTATCCACTTTTTTGTAGTTTATCATTCCAAATGATGGCACTCTTCAAGTATTAGGTCGGTCCATAATTTTTGACGTGTACTGTCCGCCTCCCCGCTTGCGCGACTAGGCGGACAGTGCACGGGTCCTTGGCGCCTTCCAGAGAAGGAGGGACTCAGTTTTCTACAGCGATGGCGCTCCGACAGTTGACGACCACATTCTCGTCATGGCTCTCGTCGTGGAGGGCGCAGAGAAAACGACGAAAACAAATCGATAACATGTGGCAGTGCGGGCCCCACCGCGAACGCGCTTACGGTGGAAGCTAGGAAACCATCCTAAGAAATCGTTTCGTTGCCGAAAATGCTCCAATGTGTTAGGTGCTGCGAGCATTTATCGTACTCTAACCTCACTCTGTAGTAAGTAATGGTACAATTAGGAATCGAGATCGAACAATGGGTTCATAGGAATCAACTTCAGCTTGACTGGGATCAACTGTACTCATACGGCTTTACACAGTTTTGAATTCCGTGAATTCATTACAGATCAGTTATCCCTACTGGAATACTCATTTCAAAATTCTTATTCTCTAGCGCGAGGATGGCATCTTCACGTGATACAATTATAAAGAGGCTCTTTTTGTTAGCTTGATCGGAAGTTACGTTTTTTAATTTTTTGTTAAGCTTGCTGAAATTAGTGCTTCCCCCGTGCTGCGGTAGTAGCGCAGGCAAGAGCGATGCGTTTTAGATGTATCAGCGGTTCGAACGATATACGAGCGACTCGACAGCGGTGAGAAATTGGCGAGTTTCTCTCATGTGCACCTTAACTCTCCCCTCATTGCTTTCCTATGCTGTCAT
>MU911744.1:0-127369 GCA_036418205.1 Ostertagia ostertagi | reverse complement strand
CGCGTCAACAGCACACCTTTCGGCGGGTGTCCTTGCGGCCAGGCCCTACTACTCGCTCCCTGCATTTGGGCAGTCGCGTTCGCCAATGACGCCCCTACTGTCCCTCTTCCACAAGACAACACTTGGAATCGTCACGGTTTGCCTGTAAACGTTTATTTTTATATAACGGCAACTATTAGTGTATATGCGTGAGAGGTAATGGAGCTGAATGTAAATTGCGTTCTGGTATGGAAAAGAACTGAAGGATCTGAAAGAAAGTGGAAGACAAGTATCCGAAGGCGTGAAAAAGTTATCGAGGCGAGCCCATACACTGTGCATGTAGTGTATCTTATGAGAAATCATTTCGGTAAGTTTGCCGTCCTTTCGAAAGTTACGATATTGATTGAGCAGAAAATTCCATACCGGAGCCTTTATTTGAAGCTAATATTTTTAAGTGTCTTCATTTGCAATTAACCCTCGACCGACTTTGGAGTTGGAATCAGAACAACCGCGATCTTCCCCCGCACGTTTGATTATATCTGCCCTATTTCAACATTCGAGAAGAAGCGTCAGTGCCAGACCATTACACCACAACACAACGGTCTCCACACAAAATGTACAATGTTTTTTGCTGTCATGAAAATGATGGTAGACAGATACCGCCGCAGTACGGGCCGATCGCTCGTTTTGGGCAGTTTGTATTCAATTCAGATTGTCACTAATTACCAGCTATTTTTAACCAAAAATACAGCTATCCACATACGAACCTTCTACCAGATTTTCTTGAAGCTGTCATCCATTTGTGGTGATAAGGTTTGCACCCGACGCCCTCCTCGTATTTCGACGAGGTGAGCACGGTATATGACTGCAAAAAAAGGAGAACTGCCGGGAATATGTGAAAATTTCATACCATGACGAATTGCCCGTTAACTCATGCTGTTGAAGAAGCGCGTCTCCAATAACAAAACCTACACTTGGAGGCAACCGAATGGAGCCACATGGCGCAGCCTCGCCCGACGTCCGCCCCCCATCCGATAACGACAGGTTAGAACAGCTAGCAAGCCAAACCTACTGCGAAAAACCAAAATCCAGTGCGCCAGGCAACGGGCACGTACAGCGTCAAAGTCGCTACCGTGCATCTGAGGTTTCACTTTAATTCCAACCGTTAATGAGTCGCACACCCTCGGTAACCCACTCACCCTACCCACTGGTTTGATCCGAAAACGACCCCGACGGGTAAAACTGAACCATTCGAACTCCAACACATCGCTCGGTGAAGAGGTTCAACAAAATTTATAATGTCGAACAACGACGGCAGGTTCGCGCCGCACATCTATGATGATGGTGCATCGTAATATTGCACGGGTTTGCTCTGAAAAGACAATTATAACATGAAATACGTCAGGTATGGCTGGAGTGCATAAATCGAGTCTGCACTTAGAAATATTCGTTGAGGTGAACGAAGCGCACGCGTGATAATTTGTCTAAGTAGAGAGGATAACTCTAGGGCAGAGAAAGCTAGTACTTTACAAATGGCAGACGAGATATATGACAATTATCGTTAATGACCCTAGTGATCAAGAGCGGGAAATCCGGCTGGTGTTGGCGACAAAAATCGGGCAGGCCTCGGCAGTCTTATTGTCAGGGACATTGAAGTCACCACAGAAGGAGGCGTTGCAGGCAGTTCAAAGACCCATTTTTGAAACCTTGCAGGTGTGTTTTAAAGAGCTCCAAGCATGAAAAGAAATGAAGCTCACTCGGAGCCGCGCTGAGCACTAGTTGAGCTAAGGAAGAAATTACGAGGGCTGCCTGCGCCATTCTACAATTCAGAAGTATAGCCGCATTTGTCAATCATCTACCTGATTTACAGAATCCAACAGAAGCAGTGGAATCAATTTTCAGGAAAAGACGCCTTTCAAAGCACGTCGACTAGCGATTGCAGCGTCAAATTTTGCCGACTCCGCCCTCCCGAGCGTCTAATACGACCCCGTTCCGAAGGACCAGTCGAAACAGGCCGTTCCGTTCACTTTTCTCACAACATGGCTGTCGAGCAGAAGTGGGAGGGGCAGGAACCTATTGAAGGACAGCAGATCCCTTGGATTTTTCCATTTGATGCTTAAAGTTTTTGTCCATTGCCAGAATGTGTGTGAAAACCGGCGCCCCAAAACTAACTCCTTCTCGCACCATAACAAATTTCGCTTCCAAAATACAAACCCTCTTGCGCACTTTTCGAACGATTTCAACTGCTGGCCTACAAACGCGGACCCTTTCCCATTCGACATCCGACGGAGGTGACCCGGCTGTTTGCACGATACGACAACAATACTTGTAACCCTCTCTCTACGCCCTCCTCCACCCCCCCCCGTCCTTTTTCCATGAACGTCGATTATATCGCGAGTCTGTCGTTAACGAGAGAGAGTGAAGCCCAACTTCAAACATGCCCGCATTCAGCGTACACTAGAGGATCCTCAAACAGAACACATTCCCGCCGGGGATCGAAATTAAACACAACGGTACGCAGGAAGCTGATCGGGATTATTTTCGCAGACTGCGAGTGGTCTGTCTGTGACGTTCAGGTGATAGGGGTGCCATAGCGCGCTGCAGCAGCTGCCTATTGTCTTTTGACGGACCGGCAAATTTTTCGGACTCTGGTGAGGTCCCAAAGAAACCCCCCTGCCAAGCCCGCTCCCTGTGTCTCGGTACGTCATGAAAGCTTCAGTGCGCTGTCGCGTGAACAAAAGTGGCAGCCGGTCGTGAATGAGATTTCCTTGGTGACTGGGGCCAGGAATATGTTCCGCCCTACAGATAACAAACTCACCCCGGTGCCCCACTGTCATTCCTACGCGGGGCGGGAGGCTTCGGTCTACGCCTCATTTACGGTCATGTACTAATTCTCGGGTGCCAGGCGTGGGTAGTCAAACAGCGTGCAGTGGCACCCGTGAGAGGCAGCAACACGCAATACAGCTCGACGCAGCCTCGTGTCCCCTAATCCCCTAAGTTGAGCCCCCTAAGGCAAACTGCAAGGACTACCAGCGCCAAAATCAAAGAATCGTACCGACCCATCGAGGTGTTCAAAGCACGCCGTTTGCATTTCAGTTAACTCCTGAGCTTAAGAAAGCTCATGAGTTACACACATCCTGTACCATCACCCACTCGACAGGGCGACCCCATACCGAATAAAAAAAAAATCGAAACTTGAGCCACCCGCCCCCTCGTGAAGAGAAACAACTTGTGATTCCAAATGATAGCACAGTTATGCCCGCATTTTCTGTATGGATGGTACCTCAATACTGCTCACCCGGTGCCGATTACGATACATACATGGATTACTTCAACGCACGCAGGGGTGGGAGCCGGCCAGTAAAGCAGACTGTTGAAGAGGCACTGAAAAACGGGGTCTATCTGGACAGACCAGAAATGTAGCAAAAGAGTGAAAGCCGAAAGTACAAAGAAAAAGAGAATAAGAGAGAAGGAGGAATGTCATTCAGACAACAAGCACTTGTAACGCGAGTGAGAGTACCCGTGTACGTGGACAATTGTACCACAACCGCAGATATATAACTCTAAGGCATAAAGTTTAGCCTTCACAATATAACCGAATAATCCGTGAGGATTATCTTGGTGTCCTTACGAATGGAAGGCGGAGAATTACTGGCTGGTTTGCGAAAGATCGTCAGGCGCGCTTCATGGCACGTAGCCATTCCAGCACTGGAAAGGACGGAAGCTCACTTAGTGCGGCAGGGAGGCTTACGAAGGCCGCCGCAATTTCTCTTTCAATTCAGAAAAAAAAATAAAATTTGAAATGCGCTATCGTCTATGGAATGATCTGCACAAATACATGAAAGGTGTTTCCATTTCCATTACGCAGGAGAGGTACAATTACCCGACTCATGAAGGAAAAGTTCTGATTGTCCGCATGGCCAGGATCGGTTCAAGGACAATTTCCACCACCCAACCCCGACCTCGATACGGGCATGGGTCTGCGACGACCCTTACGGCCACCACCTACGCACCTATCAGTGTAATCCTCGCTCACCAGGTAGGCACTAGCCGCCACTCCCTACAACGTCGCGATATATTAGGTTGTCCCATTAGTCGCATCACTTTAACAGTTTCTTTTGCTATAAAATCCAAGAACAAATGGTAAAAGCGTCGAACACATGTTTTGCAAAGTAGCACCCAATCTAGACCTGAGGAATATAGTCAACCAGCGCATTTACACGCTGCCCTTACTTGGCTGTTAGATCAAATTTTCAAACCCAAAATTTGACGCTCTTTCTGCTCTCATCACTTCTGATTACAGACATTTCAAGTCAAATCAACATTTTGAATAACCCAGCAGATTCGAGAGGGCACGCTTTCCCTAATTCTCTGTGCATCTATTGTTCATCTAATACGAGGTTGGCTTTCTTAATTTGAAATGACCACCCGCGCAAACTCTTCGACTGCCAATCTTACTGCCCTACCAGCGCACACCAGCGGCCACTGAGAATGAACCTGGACAACGCAGTCGCTACTTTGCCAGAGCATCGTCGACTTGGTATAAAGACAACTGGAATCTAGGTATCTGCCTCTATGCGCAGTTCTTAACATGGCCGATCTGACATCCGTCCTGGTTCCTTCTACTCCCTTATCTCTTTGCAATGACTCATCTCCAGCATATTCTCCCAGTGTTGTGCTGGGTGGAGTGTACTATCAGATCCACAAGGACTGGGTAGCCTAGCATGAAACCATTTGGAGTATTTGCCAACACCAGCGCCACCTCCGTACCGATCGACCCTCCGAGCATATTGCTTGGAATCCGGACCATTGCGCTGGGGACCGCCGCCCAGTTGTTCTCCCCCGGCAGTGAAAGAAGGTCGCGTAATGCTGAAGGCGTTCCCCATTTGAAAGTAATAGCAAGATAAAAACTGCTATTTCTCCTGAGTCGTTTGCCCACCACGGCCTTGCGGGAATACTTCATAAAAAATTGAACTCCAAGCTAGATTTCTTTCACCTTCCGCCCTGTGGCACTTTCCTGGCGTGCCAAACTAAGACATCCAACCTCAGCTCTAGCGCCCTCTCCAACACAAGAACTATTATGTGCAATGACATGACTCAGCTGATTTCCGATTTTTTTCGTCAAGAACCCTTGACAGAAATAAGTCAGCGTCTAACATTCCCCATATGTAGCCCATAGGAGTGTAGATGAAGCAGAGGGTGTGGGTTTGGACGAGCAAGGACTTCGAATCAAAAAAGAACCAAATTCAATTCAAAAATACCCAAAGTGGATTCATAATTATGGACAACCCTAATAGAAATTGCTGATTGGCCTCTGGGGATTCTGGACCTCTCGAATATCTGGCAGAAGAAAGCTTTTCAGGAAATTTTGCAATATGGTGCTAAAGCACGTCTTCATTTAAATTTCAATCCGTTACCGGCTTCTCATTTTATTCTTCTGATATTTCGACGGATTATGGACCTTTGAGGATGCAAATGTAGCGTTCCCGGCCAAATGGCTGTGTAAGCGGAAAAAAAATGAACAACGAACTGATTATTTTTGGAACGAAGTGAACATTCAGAAAGCCACAGCTAGCTTTTGGAAAGAAGAATTTGGCTTTTGAATTTTGTATCCGCGTCCATGAGGTCGCTTCTCAGAAAGATTTCATATTCAAAGAAGGAACATATTGCACATCAGAACGGCGATTACTGCTAGGTTTCATTTTCGAAATTCATAAAAAGGTGACTTGTAAGTCCGAAAACCTTGATGGTTTTCTGAATGTAGAAGTTCTGCGATCACAACCCCCTGATCTCATTGCCAAAATTGCGAATGATTATCTATCATAGTAAAGATTTCATCGTTGCCTCAATATTACCCTGCCTCTGACGCAAACAAAAGCGGGCGACCCACGTGCGCAACACTTCTTCCATGTTGATGGAAGGGCCCATAACATCGATGTATGGCATAGAAAAATGTAAAGGCATAAAAAGCTAATACAGGGGGGGGGGGGGCATACTGATACCCTCTAAAAGGGTGAGGGTCGTAAAATTTTTGGATATTGAGGCAACCGCAGGGTTGACGCTGGCTGAAACCCGCCGAGTTGTTTGACCACTCTTTGTTTCCAACGTGTGTGATGTTTCAGTGTATCTCTGCGTAGGCTAACCCTGACCTCATTTCACACGCCCGACCGCCCATGGAACGGCGAATTTTTCTAACATTTCGCTGAACGATGGCCTGGTGAGGCCTCGACTTTGAGGAGCGGAAGGGGGTGCGATTGGCAAGCCGGACCGGCTTTACCAGTCTTAGGTTCGGTAGCCGTGGCCTGCTCGACTCGCATCTCTCTTGGATTCAAGAGTGCTGCGTTATATGTATATCTGCGTACTAACTCCTGTCCCTGGAAGAGAGTAAGACTTTCGCTACCTTGAGCGCGATGCTGGCAGCATGACCGGAATTCCTGAATTCTCTGCGATCAAACGCGTTCCGGAACGCTCAAGGTAAGGTGTAGCGCACACGGTTGAGGCTTGCCGATTGCTTTTACGCAGCGAGTGCATGGTTTCTCGAATAAAGATCACGAAGGCGCTTCAATCCGGCGTCACGAAGCGTGTTTTATTCCCCAAACGCCGACGAGGTACTTCCTTTTTAGCCTATAAAAGGAAACCGTTTGGATCGTCCTGCCCCAAGATTCCATCCAGGAAATTATCGGCTCCACCGCAACCAGGTGAAATATCGGCTCGAGGTAAAGTCCTCGACAAGGAGGGTCGTATCTGTTTCGGGGCTGTCATGGGGGTCGTTACTCTAGGGTCAGTAACAGAAGTGGCTACTGGGGCAGATCGTAATAGGGTATAGCGCAGCAAGAAAAGAAACACTCGAACAAAACCTGATACTTTAAAATTTCTTAATGCAGGCTTCAGCTCGCTCAACCTTCCTCCACGCTTCATGAGAAAGGGCGTATTTGAAGGCCAGTAGCCAAAGAATGAAAGGTGCATCCCCGCAAAGAACCAGTGCCACAATGCGCGCACCTGCGCTGCAAAGGCACTCCTCCGCCTATCACCGCTCCCTTCTGCGCCTTAATCCCTCGCTGAGAATGACGCTGTTGTTGTAGGGACCCTGTCGAAAAAATCGCAACCCGTGAAGAAAAAGCGCTGGCAAATTAAAGTTGTTTTTTAGGTTACAGGAATACACCACACACTATGTCTACTACAAATATTTCGTTCGAAGGTCCCCATCATATTCAACACCTTTCAATCGATTCTGCAACTGTGATGGAGAAAGGGATGACATGTATCCAATACCAGATCGGATGGTGCGATTGCTCCTATTCTTATTGTTTGGCGTTCACCAGATACTGTTCAGACACATTCCGCAGTGTTTGGCCACGATTCACCACTTGCATATGGTGAATGAGGATAGGCATTTCCAGGTGACCGGATCAGAGCCTCGAATAGATCCTCGACCGCAATTATCGTCTTCAACCAAACAAAAGCTGTAGACCAGAAGAAAACTAAACAGAACCATACAGGAAGCCGCAAACACTTCCGCTTTCCAAAACTGACCTCGCCTTTTTTCAGGATCTTACAATATAAGAGATATATGCTCTTGACTGTGACAAAAACTCGAGGAAAATTTGGCCTCGTTCCGAACATTTCATGCGACGAAATTTGACAGACCCTTCTTTCTGCAAGGATATGGCTTCCAGGCAATTTGATGCTTGTTGAACGCGAAATCCAAGCTTCTATCGCTAGCTCTACCTCAAGCTGCTTCAAAGGTTGTGAAGTGGAGGACATGCAAGCCTTTTCAAATCGAGGCGTGTAGCTTCGGACGTTTTTTTTGACAATTTCGGCAAATCTGACCCACGTGACAATCGCGCCGCAGCTCGCCGTTGAATCGGCCTTCGATACACTCCGCTTGTTTTGATAATACTCAAGCAAGAATCAAGATTGATCGGCAACCCCGTGTCCTTCAGGCTTTCTGTGCGTTTCTCGAACGAACCTCGCCTTGAGGTCACACAAATTAATGCTCTTTCCTCGAGTCGATAATTGTCAGTATGTACAGATCAAAAGTATGCAGCGACTGGAACGTGCAATAGCGATACACAGATGAGGCGTCCTTAGGCATTATTTTGCAGATTTTTTCTTGATTTGCTTGCAGGATTTATTTTAATTGATTAATTTGCTCTGTTAGAGGGGGTCGTGGCCAAGGATCTCGATTTTTCGGGGGGGGGGTCGTACGCACTGCGACCACGTACTCGACATCGATTTTCACCCTGACACCCAACCGCCACTCAAGCCACATGTACGCCGCCGTTTACCGCTGCACCACC
This sequence comes from Ostertagia ostertagi, assembly GCA_036418205.1. Lineage (NCBI taxonomy): Eukaryota > Metazoa > Nematoda > Chromadorea > Rhabditida > Trichostrongylidae > Ostertagia > Ostertagia ostertagi. The sequence goes on along the minus strand of MU911744.1, from coordinate 119,090 downwards.
TGTGCACAATCAATGTACAATCATCCATTCAGGTATGCTCGCAGCCCCGCTCGTGCATTCAATGATACCATTAATACGATTGAAACTGGTTCATTTAACACTAAGAAGGTCGACTTTGAGGATGGGAGGGGGTGCGTTGGCAGCCGTCCGCTTTACAGTGCTTAGGTTTCGGTAGCCGTAGCCCTGCTCGAATCGCATCTCTCTTGGTCAAGGTGGCTGATGTTAAATGTAATCTGCTACTAACCCTGTCCTCATTTCATCACCTGTTTCGGAGAAACGGGAATTTTTCTACATTTAGCATGAACGGTCAAGCAGGCCTTGGAGAAACCATCGAGAGAACGGCGAAGGACTTTCGCTTACCTTGAAGCGATTTGGCAGCCAATCGTAAAGTGTAGGATTTCCTCTGCAATCGAAGGTGTTCCGTACACTCAACCCAGCGGAGTAGTGGCCCATCTGCAACAAGAAAGCACCGAAAAGCAGATGTCCACTCTCGCTGACTGGAATGACCTCCGATGGGCCTGCGGAACGGGATTGACAGGGTCAGCAACGATGATCGTCAAGAGCGGTCATGGCAGACTTGCCCCTTTCACTGAGACGCGAGGGCAACGCCTGCGACGCTGTTGCCACGAGACCTACAAGAGATACCCGGATAAAAAAAGGGAAAAAAAAAAAAAAATAAACCCGACGAAACTTTGAAGCGCAGCGATTGCGAGGAGCCCAAAAGTAGGGAGCCCGACTGGTTCCAAGATAGGACACTAAGTGAAGTCATGGCTACAGCAGAAGTGCACAGGACAGACTAGAGTGGCGACGACTGACACGACGCGAGCGTGGATTGGCGCGGGCTAACGCTAAAGGGAAGAAGAAGAAGGTAATGAAGATGAGAAGGAAGGAGGTGGACGGTCATGGGCTCATTTCGAGGCCTCTTCTTTGATCCTCCACAATAGTTAAACACATTGCGACCGCCGTTGTAGTGAGCACTTTGTAGCTTTTTTATATTTTTCAAAACGTATCATCATTAATCTACTAACATTTTACCAAGTGAATGACACGTATGGTTTCGCAGCTCTGAAAATGAGTGCAACCAGTCCATGAGCATTTGAAAAAATGTCACAAATAAATGCAGATTATACCATGATGTTTCGTGAGTGCAATCGTGCGCGCACCATGTGGCGCATGCGGTCCAATGTGTTAAATGTAACCATCCTGCTCCCTTACTGCCCGTCCGCTATGGTCGAGTTGAGGTGGAAGAGTGAAGTGACAAATGCAACCAATACTCACATGGTAAGCAATCTCCATCTTAGGTCGAATCCACTTCAAAAAACAAGCCTTTCAACTTCCAGATATTTTCATAAGGACTACACTTTCCAAGACAACTCGCGTTCACAAGGCTCATGCGGCATACACCACAATCAACTTTGCTTCTGAATGGTGGTCACATGTGTGGAACATTTGGAAAGCGAGTTGGGAGAATCGCCGAGTACTTTTATGGATCACGCCTTTCAAGATACCGACTCATAAAAAATGGAAAAGAGCTGTCTGCATATCAGGTTTCCCTGAGCTTTAGGCGCTGCGCTAGATTCACTTTTGTCTGCACACAGCCCGCGCTGTGAATTCGTTCCAGGCATTCATCCCTCCCGAATGCACCGCGTAACCTCATGCCTCAGTCCCAGATGCGATGGACCAGCTGTGCCTCAGCCGTGAGTCGCCTCTGGTGGGAGAACTCCACCGTTCAACCAGCCCCTCTGAGTCCTCTTCCCACCTACTCCTTGACTTCGGCTGGCTCCTTGGGATGACCCGATCGCTACGCCTTTTACACTCTCAACCACCCCCGATGTCATTGGGTGACACGATGCCGGGCCCAACCAGCCTGAGCACGAACTTCTCCGCTTCTGCTTTCCAACTTGCTCGTCCAATGCGTCCATCTCTGGTTCTTAGCTTGGCGAACCAGTAGCCTTCTTTAAGCGACCCTCTGCAAGTTTTGTATGGTAGCCGAGGTCCTTCGGGCTGCCGCGTCTTTCTGGCCAGCGCTTGTATCTCTTCTTTGTGCTTCACCACTCGCTGACCTCCTCGTTCCAGAACAACGCTGCCTATTCCTCTGAATCCACCTCGCCTCTGCCAGAACCCTTGGCACATCGCAGGATGGTCTCAGCATCGTGCCACACCTTAGACCGCTGTATTGGCGCCATTAGATAGTAGAAAACCGCATTCCATTATCTTTCCGCTGAAATTTCTCTCTCCGTTTGGTGGCGCTTTCTGCCACGAATCTCACTCTCGTTCTTACCGTCTTGCTCTTCTTAGGGAGGATCTATTGCAATGTCTTGCCAGGAGCAGCCTGTGCTGGGGAGCCCAGATCTTCGCCCGGGTGAAACTTGATATCCTTCACGAGTTTTGAGGGTTAATCTTCTTACCAGCACATGGTCGATTTCGCGTCTTCCCCTCCACTGTTGGTAGGGTTACCCCTTTGAGTCTTCCTTTTCGTGCAAGAATGTTGCTGCAGACTGCCAACGTCATAGCGCTGTACCGAAGGTCAGAACCGCCGCTCTCCTTCCGCGTTCCTCGTTTCCGCTTCCCTCTACTCGTGCACTCCGTCCAGCGCCTCTTGCCTGTCACTCGCCAACGTGACCCTTCAGGTCACCTACTATGGTGAGGAAGCCACCTTCTGGCACACGTTCTGATGGCTTCGTCCAGGCTCCAGACAGAGCTCGTCCTTATACTTTCGGCCGCAACCGGCTTGCGTCGTACACGGAGAGTATGTCCAGTACCCGTACCCCTCCTTCGGGTCTATCCTCACAGCCATGATCCCGATCGCTGAAACCCTGTTTACAAGCGGATGACACAGTCTTGGAGCGACTACGCAACAACCGCGCTATGGCACACCGTCGCTTGGAGCCTTCTCACACGTATTAGAATCCTGACACCTTCCATGATCTTCCCGAGCCTGAAGCAACCTTTCCATCGCGTCTCCTGAAGGCATAAGGAACTTGGATCTTAAGCGCGTCTCATCAGATCGCGCAAACTTCCTCGGGATTTTCCAGTTCGGCGATCCTCGCGTTTCAGAGTCCCTATTCGAACTAGCTTTTCTATGGCCGAGGCCGTTCACTCCGTCGGTAGGCCCCCTCCGCCCCACTAACCCTTGAAACCCCAACAGAACGCGGCGAGGGTTTCTGCGCGCCACTTCTGGGTGACGTCCTAGCTTATCACCTGATTACTTTTTCGACTTCAGACAACTACTTTTGTTGTAGACGGGGTTTCATCAGCCGACTCTGTCACCTGGGCTGACCGCTGCGTACTTGAACACATTTTGCAGTTTTTGCAAGGCATGGTTTAATCTCCGGCAGGGATCGAACTCCGCTGTTTTCAGATGGGTGCAGGCATGGGTCTAACCCACCGAGCATGAAGTTAACCACTTGGCTATCCCTCGGCCAAGCAACATCGCGATACCACCGCCCAAATCTCGGATCTCTGCAATCCCTGGAAGGCTATTTATGTGTTCCCCGTAATTAAAAGTATTCCGTGGTCGTCTGAGATGCTCTCGTGGTGACCGAGCCAGAAATACATTCGGCTGAGCTAACACAGAACAAATTCATACACTACCCTGCTTAGCTTGAAGCGCGGCTTCGTCTACGCTCTAGGGGCTCAGGCTTAGGGTCGTTACTCATGTTGGAGCTAGCGTGGTAGTCAGTTACGTGGCGCTGTAAGAGGAGCAAACGGATACCCGCCCAAGCAGCCTTGTGCCTTCAAACACTACTGAGGAAGGGATTGAGTTAGCGCAAATCTAATCGCAATCCAGGTTCATGACATATGGTTAACTTCGCTGCTCTGGCATTGGTTTCCCTTGATCTAACTTACGAAGTCACACCCTCGTAACCACCACACAATACCAGCGATTGATCGGCACCCACGATCGGGCAAACGACCCCACCGAAAGAAATCGACAGTTCGAACTCTCCACAACCCTCGTGCAGTTCAACTAATTGTAACGCCATAGCATCAAAAACTGTAGCCCCCCACCCCCGCCACAGATTCTGTTGGCTTGACCCATAATTCCTGGCCGATTTTTGTTCAAATTCAAATTTCATCATGTGAAGTTAGCTTCATGATGCAGGAAGATGATATGCTGAAGAACACATCAGGGTCTTCAGCCAGGATGTATTGGAAGCGAAAATGCTCAACGGGATCATTAGGCAAGAATCGAAGTAGATAAACGACCAAACTCAACAATTATGCCTTTTGACCATTCAAATGAATAACGTCACAAGGAGCGAGGTAGGCAACATCAGCGCCATGTTTGCCTAAGTCTTTGCTAGTGATCGGGCACTGACCCGTTGGCTCAACAGCGTCGGCAAAGACGACAGGAGCAGCAAAATCGACCTCTTCAAAGACCTCCAGTCGTTTTTGATGAAGACCCCTTGCGCTACTACCAGAAGACTGTAGCATACATCTGGACGCAGCCTACGCTCCATGAATCGCCACATGAATGGAAGGGACTGTAGCGGAATGAAGTTTCGGTGGAAACGGCATGCATCGACTGACCATGACCGAGAAGCACGCCTGACCATCTGCAGAGGTTTCATTCTGCGGCCGTTTAGACAGGACATTTCCTAGCTGGTCACTACTGCAGATAACCACGCGGCTACGACAACAACAACACGCGTCACGCCTGGTGGCTAAGCCGCAGGCTTGACTCACCATCTCAATCTAAGCCCGAGCTCTTTCATCAGATATTACCCCTGCTTGTCGGATTCGCTGGGCATCCCGTTTCGAGAACGTTTCACGTTATGTAGACAAGCATCGCGAAGTTAACCATGGAATAACTCCCGAAGTTGGCCGAGAACGCGAGAACCGTTCGAATTGCCTCAAAATCTCCTTCCTCATAATGAACACCCGGCTTCATATTGCAAGCATAGCTCCCCAGGATTTCAGGGTAACTGGCTAGATTACGATGCCACATCTCTCGTATAGCTCGGACTTAGCCCATCGTACTGTTCCCTCCCCAGAGCCCTGAAGCAGAGGCTACGAGAGAAAAGTCAGTGAATACAACCATCCCGAAAACGATTTCACCTCACAACTGCACTCGTTCTGGGAGTTCTGGGAGAAATGTGTCCGTTGGTTACCCAACAAAAGGATTCATACCAGTGATTATAATGGTGGTTATATTTGATCAATCGTTTTTTCAGTAGAGGTAAAACTTGAAAAAATCAGAGTGTCGAAATTCGGCCAGAAATAAAGGGACGACCCAATATATAAGTTGAATCGTTAGCGCACGGGTTTGCCTATTAGCGATAACATGGAGTCTTCACGTATGCAAGGGTTACGCGGCAAGCAAAGCAAAGAGTACGCATTGAAAATGTACTCGAGAACTGGGGTTTACCAACTGACAGACAAAAATGTACAAAAAAATGACACAGAGAAAGTTAAATAAATAAGAGAGATAAAGAATATAACTGAGACAAAGCACCCACCTGTTCATCTTGTTCTGGATGATCAGTTGACGAAGAAAATGGACGAGAATCCACCCGACGATCACTGAAGTAACAGATAGCCCTCCAGACTGCGCCTTACTTCTATTTCTTAAACAGATTACACTACGTTACGTTACGTTAGGTTAACCTCCACGAACACGGTTAAATCACTCAGCCTGAGCGCACCTAGGCAAAATGTGGTTTCTTGCCTGTATGCCATTTTGCCAAGCGCACTGCTACCTCAAAAATGACTGCGGTACACTTAAAGTAGTGGGAAATGACCATCTCCAAGCTTCGCTGATAAGAGCCTGCTCAAGAAGCCCTTCAATTTTAAAATCCGCTAGCAGTCCCGCTCCTTGACCTAGGAGAGCAAGAACGCCCAAATGAAGTAAATTGGTCACACACTCCGAAGTCCCTCCCCCTTTCCTGAGACCGAGTCCTAAAGAGTGGAATCCTAAAGAATGGAAGGAAATGCTTCCAAGGATTCTGGGCGATCCGGTATTCTGCAGTGTAATGCCCATTTTTTAACGGGAGAGCACACGAATAGCTCCCTGAAAACCACAGCAAGGGCTACACAATTGCGAATACCTGATTCATTCAATTCAAAAACATTCGAAAACAGAAAAATTCTTCTATCACCATCAAGAGTTTTGTGCTACTACAAAAGAGTCTATCGCTCAAAACTCACGATAAGCTGAGATCATTTGAAGTGAACACGGGGTTGCCAAATGGTGGGTTTTTGAGAGGAAAAGCAAGCAAAATGGTCAAAACTCCGAAGACCGCACCCCTTTGCTCCCCATTGATACCAAATTTGGACAAACGGCTGCTGGAGCTTCGGTGGCCTTTGCAACAATTCGTCTTTTGCAGTCATGCTATTAGTAAACAGGCAGCCGTACGCGAAAGCGAGGGTTGAAATTACTAAAATTTCAGGGCGGGGCTTGGTATGGAAGGCACCCCTGATCGTGAGAGAAAGTCACGCCACACCTCCGAGGAAGGTGTGCCTGGATTCCGTTGAATACCTTTCTGTATCGATAGATCTTATTGATAGAGCGCTTTCTGCCGCCATGGCGCCACATGTCCCCTAGCGGTACCCTCCTCTACTCTCGCTCCGATACCCATCCTCTTTTATGAACATTAATTTTATCGCGAGTTGTCTTCAAGGAAAGCGTGAAGCATATATTCAAATACTCTCCGCATGCATCGTTCTCATTTCGTCTCCAGATAGACAACACACTTAACAGAACACCATAATATTCATCAGAATGAGTTAACGACAAATTGTAGCCTCAGGCGGGAATCGAACCCGAACTTTCAGCATTCCGGCAAACACGCCAAAATTAATCCATTTATTACATAAGAACTGACAATAAAGCTTGAAAAAAGTAAGGGTAAATAAAAAATGAGCTATGAAGTGAATGTACACCACTATGTAAAAAGAAGTTGAGTTGATGATGGCAAAAAATCCTAATGTGTGTCATCAAATAATATCGCGACATGCCCGAATGTATTTGAATTTCCCGTTACTAACACGAGGGGTTCCTAACCGGAATATCAAACCTGGTATCGTAGATTAGTGAAATACGTCTACTAGGAAAGTAACAGATAAACACGTCAACAAAAACTCTCATCAAAACCATATCGACACCACCACACAGTGGAGATGTGCGGTCTCATCCAATTCGAATGCCTGTTGCAAATTTCACCCTAAAAGAGACAACTGCGCAGTCAGGGCTGACTGCCATTGGCGCTCGCAAGCAATGCACCAATTGAAGGCAATCCTCGCAGACGCAGTGAGTTCGCAACTCCATCTAACACTCGAATTATGAGAGACTACACTCCCTTTACACAAGAATCCTCATGACAAAAATAATCTAAGAACAAAATGAAGGGTAAATGTTGTGGAAAAAAAGAAACAGAGTAAAATGGGATTATGCGATTGCACATAAAGAAAGCACAAAAATCTCATGACAAAGTACTATGATGGAACAGTTAAGACCTGAGATTATGGGCAAAACCATAAGGTACGGGGACATCCTTAGAGACTAAGTCTACGACGGTGCAGGAACTTCGGAGAAGACAAAAACTGCTGGCGCATTCAGGAGTCTTTTCTCCTCGCTTAAGACAGTCCCGTTAAGAATGTTTGATGAGGTTTCAAAAGTACAGTCACCAAGTGCCCCCGTCCGTATCTTGCGATGGCACATGCCTATGAGTTGCGAAGAGCTTCACGGACTTCACCGAACAACTAGACCCTTACAATCACCGGGAGCCCAAACCAGCCAAGGGAATAGGGTTAAGGAATTTCATGTTTCCTCGAAAATACTATAGCACGGCACCACGCACTGCTTCGAATCGATGCCCATATTTTCACAGCGCGCTGTGCCGCTGCCGATCGCTTTCACACTATGAGGGAGAAAAGATCCCTCTGAGTCCCTTCGATGACTATTTCCAATGTTATCGCTCGAAAATTTGCCAAAGGGTACGCATAATCGAAAATAATGCGTTGAAACCCGCGATTACCGCTTTTTGATACCATGGCTATCATATGAAGTCAACGACGATAAGAATTCGATCATGTGATCATACACAAGTACTATGATCGGAATGAAGCAGTAAAAGTAGAGATTACACATCAACATGAAATCGCAACCAACAAAACAACAATTGCTCACCATGTGTGCGAAAAGATGAACAGAAAAATCTAGTGAGATACGAAATAACCATGAAAATCCATGACATTTTCGGGTCCTCCACCACTTGGACGAATGATGTTACGTGTCTTCAGTCATCTGCAAGTGAAACATAACAAGGATCAAGAACTACTAGTTGATTGGAGTTAACCTTCTTTCGGCATTACTTACTCTAACTAAACAGAACAAAGATAATCGGAAACTGACATCAGAACCGCTCACGAGTTCTAGAAAAACCTTTACAAGGAGGGTCTTTCAGGAGAAGCTGCGCTTTTTCAAAATGGTTCCCTGCATATTGTAGGGACTCGTATGGACTGCAAAAACATGTTTTTTTATTCGCTGTATTGATACCCCAAAAAAGCATTAAATGTTAATCTCAATCATTCGATTCCCGACTAAATTTTGCATATAAGGTTGGGGGCTACTTCTTGCTTTCAATGTGATCTCAACCATGAACATGACATTTGCTTTTGACATAGAGTGCCCTTCGGCACCAACCCGTAGGCGAAACTGGCGTGACTTCGTAATACCAGGAAAGCGGATCCCGCCACAGGGTGGGACAAACGCTAAAAGAATATAAGGAGAGAAAGATCGCTTCCGTCTCTTAAGCCTCTGGACAACCCTCATATGTCAAAGCATGTTAAAGAAAGGGAAAACAAACTGCGGAAAGAAGTCTTCAAAACATCACCCAGTAATTCATCACCAGCGAAATGTTAATAATGACACAAAAGGAAAAACGTGCCTGCGGCGGACTCCAGAATGTGCATTCGTACAAACCAAATGGTACTTCACTCATAATTTCTTAACTAACAAGAGAAAAAAGTCACCTGAATAAGATCTATAGTATTATATGCGTGCAATAGAAAGCGTAACAACAGTTATGCATCGAAAGGTGATGTGGATGAATGACATTGTGTACATCATAGTTCCTCTTCTTACTTCTCTAACTGCCTACCTAGAGGGAGGAAATACTACTGGTGCAGAAGGCTGCACAATCCAGAAAAGCCAGCAAGCCAAAGAAATCGCTCCACAGTATCAAAATGATAGTCACCCAGAATAATAACCTCTTCTCTACAGCAGCTGTCTACATTAGATCATGCACGTACTGCATTTGCAATGCAGACAAACGACTATTAGAAATAGGCTATGGAAATATGGATTAGAAAATAAATAAAATTCAAATAGAAAATGACTTAGAAAAGAAAAAAAATATGAGAAGATTTTTTGTGAAGAATGCTTAAACAGTAATACCTCTTTCAAAACATCCCCCATGTGTAATTCACTGACAGACGCAACGATCCCGACCGAAGCCAGGCTCGTCCCCCTTTGAACAGACATAAACGACAAGGAAATCATGACCACGTGACAGATGGAAATCAAACTGCATAAGAAAAGCGAAGTAAAGTTAGATGTTAGGAAATCGGCACCATCGCTGTTCTCAGCACTATGTATGAGACCATTTTAGCACTTACACAGTACAAGTGTAGTTTGAGGCCACCCGCGCAGATTCCGCATGTTGGACAAGCCCACAACGAGTCCTTCATTTCACGCAAACAACACGATAGCCAAACTATGCCGTTCCCTGAAAACTGTCCACTAATGAGCCTTAGCTTACATTATTACGAAGCTCACTTGAACTGGTTTTGCACTGAATCAAGAAAAACGACAAGCCGAAGATTCTTTCGAGAAGCAGTTTCGTCATGTTGTGACACTCCATTTCAGAATGCAGCACAAAGGCACCAATATTCTTATCCCCACTCTCCAGCTTCTAATATCGTGGTTGAGGTTCTGTCCCCTGTGAGAAACAGACTTTCATCTGTAACGATATGAAATCAATGTATGAAACAATCGTGATTTCTTCAGAAAACTGTTGGGTCACGATGGAGAGGGACGGGACACACACCTCACGTCGACGCAAGAGCTTCTGCATCTCTAATTTATATCTATGAAATACAAACACTTATCGAACATCCTGTGGAAGGTATCAGACTTATTTAGCGTCTGGCACTAGTTTGAACACGAGCGCAATAACCCCTACGTTAGGTCCGGTAGTTATTTTCGAGGAAACTGCGAAAAAATTAGAGCAAAACAAATAAAAGTGGTTAAATACATCAAAATTCGTGATCTAAAAATTACCAGCATCTCTTGGCCGGGGCGACTGACGCGTTTCACGACTTTTCACGTCGGCGCAGCCACTTCCCTTCGCCACGCCATATGCTACGCCCGCCCTTTACCGGCGTGTTGCAAGGCGCTCGCCCTAAATTGAGCCAGGATCACTCTATCCTGAGAGTCGAAGGAACACATCCACACCCACACAACTAACAGACAGATGATGCTCGATGACCGGCGCTGTGTGTCTACCAGTTGAGGAATCGTGAGCGTGAACCAACACACGCTCAAGGCTCGTTGAGTCATGGGCGTATCTGCGTAGCGTCTGTCAGATAAAAAAAAGGCCACCCCCCGTCAAAATCCAAGCTTTTAAGATCTCGATGGAGGAGGTAGAAATATACTCGACTACACCATTCCACAAGTAGAATGCACCATGTCGATCCCTCTGAGTTTTTTGAAGGTTTCACGTCTACAGGGGTGTCCCATAAATACTGCACACATTTTGCAGCTTTAATTACGTGAATGTCTGTAGTCTTTCTTCCCCAAGGTTGTTATACGCTTCACTCTATAGCATAACCTCTTGTGAATAACCTTGCCAGAGCGCACGGCATACCATTCGTCTGTACATCTCTGGTGCACTAAACCTCAATAGAACCCCTCAGACTCTGTGGGGTCGCATCCCGGTAAGGAACATCCGCTCGCTTGATTTTAAAACCGCCCTGACATACCGATGTCTTGAAGTGGAGACCAATAAAAGTAGTGTTTGTTGCGGCCGCCACTTTCTGACAATCTTGGATCTCAGTGAAAACATGAAGAAAGCAAACGACTTTGCAATACCGGGTGCCGAGAAAGTGACTAGAACGTTGAGTTTCTAAACACAGCATTGCAAGAGAGTGCTCAGATAAACAAACTGCTCAAAAAAACAGGTCCATTAAAAGTTTGCAAGGCTACCCACTGCTCAATCGGACAAGGCAGTTTCAGCAGAAGACAGGCAGTCGCAAGCAGTGATGTCTAGAGGGCAGAATGTGGCTACTATGACGGGCACCGTTTCTATCAACACAAAATTACTCCCCACGGAGCGCTGCCGCTACGATCTTCGAAACTGCGAGAGCATTCCTGCAAGAGTCCCGATGAAAGCCATAAGTGAAAGAATATTTGCCTAACAAGGCAGCCAGCAAATTTTTATCACGATTGAGCAAGTGTCTCAATCACGGTTTATCCAAGCTATCTACCCTTCCAAAAAATAATCACCGTTTTTTTTTTTGAAGGGAAGCAAGCTTCACATCAGGTGCAAAAATGTCAAGACTCTCTCCCATACACGGTTCCCCGAATTCGGATCCTTCAAACGAAGGACTCTATTTCTCTCTCCTCCAACTTGCTGCGATCATCCATTTGGGATAATTAGAGCAGACCCGCACTAAACAACGCATCAAATAGAGCAGATGAAGCATCCTCTAGAAAGTTTTCGAGAAGGCACTCAGGATGCCCAGACGGGCCACAGTAGAGTTTGTCGTTCGAAGCAACTGGAACCATATCACACGCAAGGAGATATCGAATAAATTCATCTCTTCAACGTCTTAGGATGACTAAAATATTGAGTGCACCACCTGAAGAGTATGTCCATTAGAAAAGTTTAACTTAGAAACGGTGGAAGTATTTACGGGAAACCCTGTAAAGTTGCTTGTGCAAACAAAAACTGTTTCTTATCTTAATTACTTAGAATGCCCCCCATGCACCGAGTTTCCAACTTGAATAGATCACAACTTTTTCAAATTCATAATTGCAAGCTAAACCACGAGGACAATCTCCAAGGCTTTCAACTCGTTAAAAGCTGCTAAATTAATCAAAAAGACAAGACCTGTTAGACATTCTTTGGAGGAGCACACATATACCATTTTCTGCAAAACGTGGGTTTTGGCTTTGAGTCGCTCGTCACAGCTTTTCTCACTACGATTCCGGGTAAAACCTTAAGCTGTGCAACTATGAAGTATGCGCTTTTGAAAATCCGTTGGCTTTGTGGGAATACTGTCTCTCCTAAAAATCCTTTGTTAAAATATTTCTCTTCGTGAAGTAGACACTTCACACAAACTGGCAATTTACTTCGCTTCATTACGCTCCAAAACATCGGACAACCGTGTGAAAATAAATTTTTTGCCTCCGATAGTTCAATGTTGAGGGCGCACATGCACTAGCAATTCCTGCCTGGTGGCGCCGCGCCTGCCCGCGACTTACTATATTGCGCCGAATGATTTTCACAACTCGACATCGAAATTGCCCTGCTGCTCACGCTGCTCTCGACCCCCTCTACTCTGGACCATACTATGACCTAGTCGTAGTACTTTGGCACCGACACACGGTTTGACCTGTCTGTATGCCGCTACAGAACAACGAACTCCCTAACTTCTACACTACGATTTCCCCGAAGCTTTTCAATAGAGCGTCAACCTAAAACCTGACCCCTACCACTTCGACTCGGTCGAACGGCGCTTGACCCTGGCACAGGGCAAAGCCGTTAATATTTTTTTTTTTTGTTTTTTGTTGCTGTTGTTAGACCATGTTAAGAGATGCGCAAGAATTGTTAAGGTGACACGAATATCTGTCGCCTATTTTTTCTCTACTTCGTTTGCATGTCTCTACGTATTGATAATGTTTCACCTTACGAAAGCGCCAGTGCCTTGCTTAGAGTTTAGTCTGGCTGAAGCGCAGAATTTTGCTATCATTCAAGCTTTTGTTAGTGGCTCGCTTCTGATTTGTACTGCTCTTCTCCTCATCTTTACTCTCCTCTCCGCTTTCTTTTTAGTTCTTGTCTTTTTCGCTTTTTGCCAAAGCCTACGAAGGTAAGAGCGCTGTTGATATCTTTGCGCTGTATATTTCGTCTCCTTTGTTCTTTTTCCACTGCCGCCCATTTCGCCGATGAAGGGGGTGCTGAAAAAGTTTAAGATGCCACGATCACTGAGATCCACAATATATTTTAGTAATCGTCCACTTGTACATGGATACTGTGGCTCGTTATTTTTCCTGGGTTTCTCTCCAAAACTTTCAGAAGAAAAAGACTTGGCTCCATCAACGGTGGAAGAGTTTAGGAGCGCTCTGCCCCTCCCTCCTATTATATCTTCCTCCGTTAGGAATTTGTCTTTCACGCTTATATTATTAAAGGTAGGGAGTTTCATCTTTTCTTTTTTTAATGTTGCTTTTATAAATTCGTTATTTTATTGCTTGTTCTTTTCTATTACTTTACTCTGTGGTTATTAGCAGATTTTACCTCTTCGTATGCAGAAGCTTTTTTGATTTCTATTTGATATAAGGACCAATGTCACTCTCCTCTTTCATATAGTGGTGTGGTAGATACCTCTAACAAAATATTGGTGCTTCCGAAATTGTCTCTTGTGACTCGCGTCTTACTTTCAAGTTGTACTCTTTGAGGGCAGTGATGGTGAGCGACCGGTGGTTGAGACCTCTGCCTAGTCCGTGATAAGGATTGGCTTCTGTTTCTGAAGCATACTCTTCTGGCAGCCTTAAGACCTCGTGCGAGTATCCTCAAAATTTAGGAGATTGTAGCTCCGCTCTATGTGAATAATTTTGTCATGATGGAAACGGTGCCCGCGCAATCTTCATTTTCGGCCCTCGACACCAGCTATTCGAACTTTTTGTCTCTGCTGTGCTCCTCCCGTTGGATTGAGCAGTGGTGCTTATGTAACTTATAATGGGCTGTGAACAATTGTTATCCGACTACTCTCTACATGGCTGTGTTAGGAAGCTCCTGCGTTCTGGTCACCCTTCTCGAGCCAACGCCCGTATTACAGTCGTTTCGCTTCTACACGCTTTTCCTAAGATCCAAGATGTTAGAACTTGTGGGGCGACCATGACAAAGACTACTTTTATTGTTCTTCTCTTTAGTGTAGGCCAGACCGCGTAGCGGTTGAAAACTAAAAGAAGCTCGCGTGCCCATCTCTGGATGTCCTACCTAGCTGTGTGAGAGGTTAGGCACCCAGTTGAAGTTTAGGCGCATCGCACCATGAGATGTGGGCTGAACGGTAAGCCGTGGGATTTTGCACGGTCATTCAAGAGGATAGAGGATTACACGGTCTGCCAATCTCGGAAGAAAAGCCATAGGCGCCTACAGAATTTGAGTTCAAAATTTGATGCAGTATTTATGGGACACCCTGTACAACAGGTCAATTGGAAAGTTCGGTCGCGGCTAGGTATTCCTACCGGCTCCCGCGATTTATCATGCCTTGACATTTTTCATTCCGGAAAAAATAGTCTCCAGGAAAGATCCCTGGTAGACAAAGTCAGCCGTTGGATTCGCACTTTTTCAAAATTGAGCTACTCCCCCTCCCAGAGGGTTTCGATACGACCGCATTCTGAGACCAGTCGACACAGCCTAATCCCATCCAATTTTCCTTCGAAAAGGTAGAGCGAAGGAGAGGGGAGAGAGGGGACGGGAGGGGAGGGAGAGGAAGCGAATCTACCCAATGAAACGCCAGATCATGAACCTTCTCATTCAGCTAGCTGTTTACACTTTCTGTCTTTTGTTCAAATCGAGTCAAAACCTGTCAAACTCCCCCTTTGTCGCATCACAACCAAATTTCATCTTCCAAAGATACAGCCCTTATTCGCAATTTTCCAAACGATGACTTGCCCCACGCCGAATACGACCCCTCTCCTGCTCGCAATCCGAAGGGATGGTTCACCCTGACTGCGCGACAGACAAGTGAGTCAGACACCAGCTGTCATATTTGCAAAGAATGACCCTCAAGGCTCTCAAGGATGAAGCTATGCAGACCTGATGTAGCACTTACTTGATCAAAACAAAGTTGTCGCTTGAAGTAGCTTCCATTGTCGTCACTGCAAGCATAGCCTGGGATAGCGAACTTCAAATACCAAAAAAGAAGCAGCTCAGCGTGTCCCGAAAGCCATTTCGCCGTCATCTATCTTTCATGGAACGCCCATCAATACCTCCTGAAGAATTGTTCTAATCAGATTTGGACCTATCAATCTAATTCGCTCTAATCGAATGGTAATCCACGCATTACCCTCGGCCTTTTTTCATCACTGTGGTGAAACAGCAACTTTTCTGGATTTCCGTAAAAGTCACCATTTCGTAGATTCCCGTAAAGCTCGCGGGGCAGTCTCTCTTTGACTTTCTATGTACACCCCACCATGAACTTTGAGATATAAAGGTGTGTTGCAAGTAGCGCCCACGACCTTGATACATTGAGATTGGATTTCTTCAGGGCGATGAAGCCACTGAGCCATCCCAGTTATAGAAGGATAAGAACTTATAAAATATTTATAGGGCCAGTTTGATTTACTGGAATCAGAACAAGCAAAAAAGCTCAGTGTACAGGCAAGTTCATGTTCACAAAGCACTACAATTCTGAATGGAGAGGAGCGCAGAGCATCTCCAGAAGAAGAGACTGCTCAACGGCGCATGCTTTACAGTCACCCCTTTCGAAGTTGACTTCTTACAAAATGGTAGGAGTGTTATCGTACCAAGGCATTCGTAGAATCCGTCGCGCTTCTTCAGCTAACTTGTAGAGAGCTGCCTCCGCTCCTACTTCAACACGAAAGGTTACTCTTAGTAAAATCATTCGGATCTCACAATTCTGCATCATTTTCTGCAGTGGAACTTCAGAACTCCCCACAAGAAGGCACTTTCTGAACTCTTCTGACTTTCCGTACTAGCTAGAAAATCTCTGCAGCTTTATGGTGTTGATTAAGGTGACCCACACCTGCTGCGGTACAGCCGACAATTGCATCAGTGACTCTGATGGCTAGAAGAAGGCAGATCCACACATGTGCGCGGACTTAGGTCGGAGATTCCACCAGGAAGCCTTGACGTAGGGTGCTTTTGAAAAACGGCTCATTGTATGTGATGGGGGCACGTGATTGGAGTATGAAACTGATAATCATTTCTTCAGAGTGGCCCATGCAGTGCCGGAAAATGGGCAGAAAACTTTCTCTAGGAACTAAAACTTTTACATTTTTAGTAAAATCCACAACATTTGTAGCAGTGAATATTTACATACTGGAAGCTATTCCTTTACTGAATAAGTTTACACATACAACAGCACTCAAAAGTATTCGGCGAAATTTTTTCGGCCAGTGCATTCTTTTTGCTAAATTAAATCAGTTCAAATTTTGATATGTTTTAGAGGCGAACCTTCTTCACTGAGCAAGTGTATTATTGTTGAACGGGAGAAAGAATTTAGAAAGAAAAAATTATTATTCTAGAAATTCTCGAGATGACCGAGGTAAGTTCCATTAAGTAATTCCAAGTAAATTGTTTATTGTAAAAAGTTCCAATTCAACAATACAATAACAAGAAACGTTGAGCAGATTCAATACATGCTTAATAACCTTCTGGTGTTGCCAAAAACTGGACAAAGTCTAAGTGTGGACACTCATTGCACTGTTTCTTGTGGCAACCTCACAATTTTTCCTGGAATTTGACGAGTTTCTCTTCTACGTTCTGACTCTTTTTCCCTGCCAAAAGATTTCCTACCTTCTTCCATAGTGTTTCGATGAAGCTCAGGATTTCATCATTTTTCAGCTTAGACTTCGAGAAAATTTGGCTGATTACTTTTGAGCGCTACTGTATATGAGCCCAAGAAGGTGGGAATCAGATAAATGCAAAAACTTGTCTTCAGTGGAAATTGAGCCACAAGCCCTAGTTTCCACATGCTTTTTGCCATTCTCAGATCCGCTCAAAAAAAGGACCATCAGTTTCATGCCTCCGGTGCGTGTCTTTAAAAATGGTAAAAGATCGCTTCGAAAAAAGGCTCTTTGTGTTGAAAGACTTTCTGGTCAGACTAACGGAGATCTAGGAAAAGTGCCACGGGTCATAGTCAATGGCTCTATTTTCTGGAGCACCAATTTAAAAAGCTGTCGCGTCATGAATGTAATCGGAAAGCAAAAGTATAATATATGCTCTGGATATGGAACCCGCCACGCGTTCTACTAGCATTGATTACGATGAAGAAATTCCACAATGTACGTGCCTGTACCTTTTTACCTTATGGACAGCAGTTGATCATGAGCGTATTCCTCTCTGTGTTATTATCCACGCACTGAGCTCGGCCTCAATTCATCATGCTAATGAAACGGCAAACATATTTATTTCGGTGAAATTTCAAGCATAGGCTATCACCATCTCTGGAGCTCCACAACGCCTAGAAGACAACCTATGGGCCTCTCTGACAGCTTGTTCCTAGGATAAAACTTAGGATCACTGGGGGTCAGCCGCTAGTGGCGCGTCTCCCATGCGCATAGTCTACGATTAAATTTCAGATCGAATCCTGCCCAGGCCAATTGAGCATCCTATCTCACCACAGCTAATTAACTGTTTCCACAGTCCTCTTGGAAAGTGTAGCTACTGACCGGTACATTTTATTTAGGCTACTGGAGGACTTGTGGTTCGTCCCTGTAAGTGTTCCATTGGGTATCCGCCTTTAAAGTACCTTGTGGAGCCTAGCCGACAATTTATTCGTACCTTCAAGAAATCATTCGATATTGAGCGATTGGAATGAGTGCATACTGATTGGAATCATCTTGTTCTGGATGGTCAGCTGACGAAAGGAGACGAGAATTTACCCAACGATCACTGAAGTGACATAAACCTTCCAAACGCCTTACCTCTGATCCTTAAATATTTGACATTACTACGTAAAGCACCCCAAAATGATTGCGGCGCTCTTTCAGTAATAGGAAGCAACTAATCGTTAACGCTGCTCTCATACAGTCTTTGCTCAAGTAGTCCTCTCACTTTACAGACTGCTGGTGACCTTATTCCTACGCCGTTTATGAGAGTTTTTGTACTTTTTATGGGGTTCGTGACGAAGGGAATGTGAATCGCACTGAAATTTTTTTCGGTGGCCGGAGCAGTAAATACATTCGGTTGAGCTACACAAAACAAATCATGGTGCTAACTTAGTGAGGGAGGGGGTGTGGGAAGCATTGTCAACCGTCCGTTCGAACTGTTCGAACGAAGGGGTCGCATTTTGGTCGGAAGGGTGTCGCAATTTCGAGAACTGCCAGCCACAGGCGCGTGCGTAGCGTATCCGCGGGCAAGACTTGCTTGTGCAGACCGCATTAGATTCGATTTACTATGCACAGAGAGGCAGTCTTAGGCAAATTACGGTGTTTTCCTAGGCAGTAAAGAAGTGTTGAATGCATTCTTATGAAAGGTTTGACTTCTCGGAGCTGAAAATAAAGTTCTTCAAAAACATAATTTTTTGGAGCGCTTCTAGAGAACTGTAAGGTACAGGGTGATCCAAAATTATGAGGACCAAGACACTGTGACTTCAAAAACGCGTACTAGCTTGATCGAACAAACCAACTTCAGGGAAGTATTTCTAACTCTTCCCTCGAAGTAATTCCAGAATAGAATTGAGATCTGCCACCTGCCCCGTTTATACGAGCCTTCAGATGAAGGGGACGGCGCGTGCGCTGGCACGCAACTGAGCTGTCTCCAAATATTTCCAGGCCTTCTGCTCTGCCTTCTTCAGGGAATCAAAGCTTTGTGGGGCACTTATTTGCGCTTGCATCCAGGGTGTGGAATACAGAAATCTAGAGCTATCGGATGGAAGGTTCCATTGTAACAATTCTTCGAAAGCAACGAACTCGAAAAATCGCTTTTTGGGGAATTTTCGCTTTATTCTTGGTGCTCGATCCTGTAAGAAGTCCCAAGTAGACTAATCGTTTGACTTTCTATCCCCTACATATTTGGATTCTTTAGAGTGTCTGGCTGGGTTTTCGCATCAATTTTTTTCATATTGGGTGTATGAAAGTCGACAAGGGGAACCTAGTTTCTGCATCTGATAATTATCCTGGTGGTAACTGCAGCTTTCAATTTCCATCTGTGGTGGTTCCAAACTTATTAAAGAGTTTGAAACTTGTTTGCTCTAAGGGTTCCTATAGGATTAGACTGACTGCTAGAATGTAACGGGCAGGACCTAACGTGAGTTCAATTGAGGACTGACTTCAGTTAAAAGCGATACACAGCAGCATCCGTGTGAGCGGTGCTCTCGTCCTGTGTAGTTGCCCCAGACAACATTCACGAACGTAGTCGCAGTGCAACGAAGCGCGCCAAAAAAGCGCTAGGGTCTTCGAAGGCCAAGCTGCACGAGATGCGGCCGACTTATCCGCAGCTGTGTATGGCCGCAGCTGTTGAAATGGGTGCATAAGTGAAGGGCGCCCACATGTCGCTTGTAGTATCGTTGAGCGTATTTTGACCAGATGATTCAGAAGTGCGAGCGACCGATGCGTTGGATTCTCGTCATTAATTTTCCCTTAACTTAATGTTTGCTCGGGTTTATATCAACTGGGCCGTTGAAATTTCTGGCCCTTTGATATATCCTTTAGTCATTCGTGTTTCAGGAAGGAAGCGATTAATAATTCAAGTTTGGCATCCTCGCCTCATCACGTTCTGAGGCATTCGATGTGGTTCGGAGTAGCTAATCTTAAAATACCGGATTTGTTCTAGTAAGTATAAATTCACTTGGAGAAATTGCCAGAAACAAACTGTCTGCATTTTATTTTAGCTTAAGCTATGTTTCGATCGACCATCCTTGTGCTTCCTTATGTATTTTGTTTTCTGTTTCAATTTTCTCCAATTAATATCGGCACTATTCAAACTATTACAACCCCAAAATCTCAAAATTTATTTTTCGTCGAAACATTACTACTATAGGTAATGCGTGCTGATTACGAAAATGACAATTCATTTTGGCGGCGGCGCATCATGGCGCGCAGTTGCGCCATCTTGTCACGACACATGTTTTCACCAAATTCGGTGTAAAGTTATGTATTAGGGGTATTTGATGTCCTGATCATCGAATTGACATTGGTCTTTTTTAATGACCGCTGTATTACCGTCATAATTCCCGTCTTTACTGGCTTCTAGCCTATACATAGCGCCTTTGACGTAAGCTTAAGGATAGGGAGACTCAGAAAGAGTGAATAAGGCACTGTGTGACGAAGCTAGAGCGTTTGAGATTGCAGGTAGGGGCTCACTCACTGATATTTTTTCCTCTCTCCATAAAGTTAGTCCTGATTCGCGATCTAGTCACAGAGGGCGCAGACGAATACAAAAAAAAAAATGAAATTAACGCGTTAAATGGAGCTAGCGCGAGAATTAATGTCATATCGTAATCTGGACCCAAATTACCCTACAGAAGTTACATCGAGTTTGGTGAAAACAACTTCGTGACATAGGTGAACGCCACTGCCACAGATGCGCCCCCGTTGAAAATGGATATCATTTTCGTAGCTCAGGGCACCCGGCATTTACCGCTATAGACAAAGTTTCGACGAAAAATAAAATTTGAGATTTTGGGTTGTAATAGTTGAATCGTGGCAACGTGATCTGTTGATTTTGACACCGTTCATCTTCAAAACACGTGCAGGTCAAGTTCCTGTTCACTATCAATTTGAAATTGAGTCTTTGCGTGTACATGCTCTAAGAACCCCTTTCAACACGTTTGCATATAGGTTTCCTTCGGTCTTTGCGGACAGAGGTTAAATCAAGGATGAGACTAGAAGTGAGATTACGAACATACGAAGGGAGAAAGCGGGAGGCGATCATTGTTTATGTGTCTGTTTTTATTACATTATTATATTTTGAGAGAGTTATGCATGTTTTCAATACAAAGCATATGCAGCAATTATCCCTTTTTCCACGTTGTTCTTTTCAAATCGACTTTATGAGTCACCAATTCTAACAGCTGGCTCAAGCGAAGCCTCAGAAAGAAGTGATGTCAAACGGAGAGCGAACCATGGTCCCACAACGAAATACCCCTCAACGTTGGGTAATTATCAAACAGAATCCCGGCTTCGTTTTTTCAGGGACGCGGGTGCAGCAAGGCGCAACTCGGCAGGAGCCCCTAAAACTGCTATATGCTACTCGGGTCGATGACTAATTGTTATGGTTAAGATTAGGGGAACATTGGAAATATGCAGAGTTTTGGGGCTCCATATTCTGAATTGGTCTTAGCTGGCAGCTCGTCCAGATGTAATATTGGGCCGTATGCTATCCTCCTCGACATGCATTCCAATATCTGATATGTTAGGTAAACGTAAACGTGGCCCAGAAAATGAAGAACTGTAGTTCAAACAAATAAATTAGAAAGAAGCTTTCGATCACTTGCTTCGTGGAATATAGCAATACGCCCATCGCGCAGCTGATGACAACAGTGTATCTCGCAGGACCGTACTCTTCGTTAACCGTTCTTGATTAGCTTAGTTATGTTTGCATTCAATTAATATTTTAGATTACATAGAGTTAATTCCAATTGGGGAGGCTCCCGCTTGAAGTAGAGTGAACTTCGACCATTTCAGCTTTTCACGCCTGCAGTGACTCCTCACCCTACTGACAAACTTCACTGGCGCGGAGTTACCCTAGTTTTTCTTTAAGCAAACTGCATCATAATGCTGCCCCAACGAATAGACACCAAAGCAATGTGGCTTCAGGGACGAGCAGGTTTTTGGCATATGCTGAAAAAGATGTAATCAATCTTCAGCTCAAACATATAGGATGAATTGGTAAGTAGATGTAAGATCGTCGACACGAGAAGGATCTGAGCAAGTAAGCGGTCTATAGTTTTCATTTTTACTTGTATGTTCTTTCATTCAGTGTGATGAAAACGATGAAAGCTGACCCGCAGTCTTAGCAGGAATTGAGGACGTGTTTCAAATACGAGAGATCTTGATACCTTGATTTAATTAGGCGCGTGCTGAATACATCGGTTCTACTGTAAGTCTTCATATGTAAGTTTGCATAGTTCAAACTGTTCAATTTACAGCTTCGTTCGCATACTATCATGTCTTCGCGCTAATTCACTTCCGATGTTTTTTTTTTTTTGTTGAGTTGTCTCAAATTGTGACGATTCATGCACAGATTTTCCGCTGAAAGTCGCATTGTGATATGTGCCTTATAGTGTGTCGTTGGTTTGTAGTGGACAAAGTGGCATTCTTCTCCAACTGGGGAACCATAGCCGGGGAGATGGCAATCAATGGGAGTGGTGTGCGTGAGAATTACGTGTGGCAAAAGTTCATTTTATGTGAGATGCAACAAATCGATGCGCCTAATTTATGCAAGAGAGCGCAGACCGCGTGCATCAAATTGAGGGTTTTAAGATCGAATTTTGAGTTGTCCCTTGACGCGAGTACCTCTTCCCGCTCCCTAACGTCTAGCATACGTCCCTTAGTTCTTTTCATGATTGAAGTGCACTTTGTTGGCTCAATTGGACAATTGAACGCTTTGGAGCGATTGCTAGTATAATTGCGGTTATCGCGAATTTTCAAAGAAGTTCATAAAGTCAGAGTTCTATATAGTCGGTGTAAGCCTTCATAGAAACTGTTATAAATGGCTTATTAATTAGCTGCTTAATTCTTTTCCCCGGCCACATTCTCCTGCATTCGCAGAGACACTGTTATACGAAACGGGAAACTAATGCTGGAAAGTGTTAGTGATATTCCGATACTGTTGAACATATATCAGTGGTGGGATAACGGAGTGATGTCCAGCAATCTCTTTCGCTATCTCTATTTTGTTGAGAATCTCTCAATCGTTTTCTTTATTGACTGACTCCCCAGTTTCTGTTTCGGATTTCAAATTATATCTTGCAGAACGCCTCCTCCTTGTAAGCATTCGCGAATAAATTGATCTCTTTCTTCCTACTCGTCCAGTCGTCTCACAAGTTCGCAGGTAGCAACTAAACAATGCAGAAATAAAAGACTATTCAATTCCTAAGCTTCTTATCTTCACTTAATCCAGGATGTAAACCAAGCGAGGTGATCTTTTACATGATAATTGTTTTGATGCTAGTTTTAATGTCAGATGTCGAATCAGGCTTGTGGTGAGAATGTGAACCTTGATTTATGTTTTGTTGCTTTTCCAATCTATTTTTGACTAGAAGCTATCAGACAAACTCTTGCAGTTCCCTACTAATGAGAAGGTTAGGAAAATCTGGATGGAACACTTCCTTCAGGGTTCAACGTTTAGACTAGTGGATTCGTCACTGTTTACATTTTATTTGTTTTTGCCATCACTCTGGCTTAGTGTTTGCGAACATTTCATTGAAGTTGACCAATACATTTGGAATACAACTGTTACCAATATACACATCTACCTCCCCTTCAAAAAGCGCAGAAAGTTGTCGGGTGATGACCACCCCCCCGAAGTGAACGACGGCTTCATAAAATGTGAATGTTTTTTGCCAATGATAATGTTACTGTTTCAGTTGTATATCGATCAGTGACCTAAATTACAATTATCATTTACTGAAAATCAGCTATCATATGCCCACTACTAACGCAGATTTACTTGGAGGCCTCGTCACTTGGGTGGTTGGTCTGCACCCCACACGTATCTGGCTTTTTGAAGGGGAGGATACTTTGAATGTCGCGTCTGCCTACACTCAGGAAAAATCGGCGGGGTTCGACGTGAATGTTTTGCGCTTAAGGTGGGGGTGAATTTTTTCCCCAGAAAATGAAACTCAACTCAAGAAGGGCCGAACAAAGCTGGCATGCGAAAAGGACAAAAAAAAAAAAAAAAGTTTTTGGTTGTTGTAATAAACAAAAAGACTTTGAATTCATCGCGTAAATATACGGAAGCTGTAGCGAAGTGACAACGATTTTGTGCAGATACTCAGTCCGTTTCCAGTCATCTGTCAGATGTCGTAAACTCTTGTTTCCTTGAATGAGAGTTACGTGCATTCGGTTCAGCGTTCTACTGAAAGGATTTGGTTTACTTCATAATTTCAGCTAAGCTACAACACATCACACTTTATATAGTGATCCCCACGAGATCCAATGCAATTGATACATCCTTGAACCTAAGGCAAGATTGTCTACTGTTTACAAAATAATTGAACTTTGGATAAGAAAAAGAACAAAGGATCTCCTGGCGCGAGCCTCAGTGCGTGATGATCATATTTCTCACCTGAATCATAATAAATTGAAAATGAAATTTTCAAAGGGACGGCAGGCATTGTTGATGGGTAGTCCACAGCGGAGATTTACTGGCATTCGGCAGTGAACGAAGGCGGAGGTCTCTACTGGGATGATAGACAGTGAAATAACACGTCAGGACACGCATTTTCCTAAACTGTAAATGTTTACTCATGAGAAAAAAAAACGGCTGGACTACAGCGCAAAAGCAAGATTCTAGAAACGATGATTCTTTGGAAGAATTCCTTCCACTCAATACTAAAATTGTAAAGTCCTGAATAAAAACTGTGTCGACGAATTTCTGAAAAAAAGACACACGTTAACCGAATTGTCAGCAGCTCTTTTGATGGAGTTCATCAAATTCGTACAGACTCCATCATTCTACCAGACACAGCCAGTAACCAGTAGCTGGAAATCAGCTGGATGCAATGCGGGTTGCTGGCAGCATGCCATCAGCAATGGCGAGCATGTCGGAAACTCGTCCGACACTCCTGCCTTGAGGTTAGGCGAATGCCACGAAAGGTAGGGGGTCCTGTTAGAGCGTTATCGTAGCTTTTCTCTGCTATTTCTTTTCATTTTCTATTCAAACAATGCACTCCAAATCGCTATTCGAAAATCGCTGTTAACCGATGAATCCGTGCCTGAGTTGTGGGCCTTTAATTAGCTATCTCACTAGATTTTGAGAACTCCCAATGAAACCTTGTTTACAGTCAGGAAGAAACAATGTATCCTTTCACATACGTGCATCCGAAAAGAGATGAAATTGGGGCGATACGGAAAATAGTGAATGTACTGCGGCGCACAGCGCTCCTCATAATTTTGGACGCACGCCTGTAACGGTAAGCGTGGAACCACGTAATCTTCTAAAATGTCTTCGTCTCTTCCCCAACAGCTTCTTTGAAGAAGTTATTATTGTGAAAATTGCATTTGCTGCTCAAAAACACTATGAAGAAATGTTCCACGTGATTTCATCGAACATGGCTCTGAAAAACGTTTTGGTGGTCTTGTCAAAAGAGAATCCTGTAACTTCACCCGCATAGAAAAAGTGCATCTCAGAATGCAAATGGAGCGATTTATGGTCGCTGAATGCCAAACTCGCGATATTTCAGAAAAAAATGTTCACAACCCCCCCAAAAAATAAAATTCGAAGTGTGACTTTCTCTCAAAATGACTTTGAAAAACGGTCGGAGGCATGTTAGAACGAGATCGCGTACTTTCACCTCATGGAAAAAGTGCTATCTCCGAAGTGAAAATGAGCGATTATGGTCGCTGAATCCCATAAAATCTCGCGATTTAGAAAAAATGTTTCACACCCCCCCCAAAAAAAAAAGTTCGACGTGTGATTTTGCATCTCAAAATGACTTTGGAAAAAACGTTTCGGAGCATGTTAGAACGAGGGAAATCGTACTTTACCCATAAAAAAGGTTTATAAATGAAGTGAGTTATGGTCGCTTATAGCACCAAAATCGCATTTACGAAATTTAGAACCGGAACATTTTGAAAAGGGACAATCCTAAACTTTTACAAAGGTTTCGTAGGAATATTTGAAGTTTGCAGCTTTTACAGATTTCCCAATGTCGCATACGAAAAATTTTATGGGCCTTCAAAGTTGAAGGTGCGCCTTCGAAGAATTTTGGGTTTTTCTCTTCTAACAGAAGTAATTTCCGGAGAGTTAGGTAATCCTTGTAGTTTCTGAGAGCGCACCTCAGGCACAATCAAAACCCACCTCAACAAGTTAAAAAAAAACGTCTAAAGAAAGTTATTCCTTTCTAAAACTTTTCTTCGCCGCGTCCCTTTCTTCCAGCGCCCGGCTGATACCTGCCGCGCTCTAAGGCTGACGCCGCAACGCAGTCGCTTTCTGCGGCGGCGGCGCAGACGCTTTCTGGCCCAACGGATTCATGTCTAACACTCTTATTAACAAAAACAGGGGGTCGCGGACTCCCTCGAGAGCTAGGGGGTCGCAAAAATCCCGAAAATGCTCGAACGTGACGGTTAATCCTGGTGGGAAGTAGTGGCGTGCCGCTCTCTTCGCCAGGGCCTGTGAGGCGTAGTTCTAAGGGCTGTTACTGTCGCCGCCACGTGGCAGTCAGTCGTCACAGTCCGTCCGCTACTATTTAAGCATAGGGTGAGCGGTAGGTCACTTAATTCCACTCCAACGGCGCGGCCCGTAAGGTTCAGCTAAATCCTTGGCTGAGGCATACACATGCAGGTAAATATATGGGTCGGGAAACAATCAAATTGTTTTTACCAGTGATTAAATCAATGTTCAGGTCTGAAGAAGGTGTTGAACACCGAAATATAGCAGAAGATTTCAAGGAGTTTTTTTGAAACTTTTCGCGTTTTTTGGAATTTCGGAGTTTTTTTGAATATTTTGTGATTTTGGGACTCTTTTGAAATAAATCTTGGTGCCTCTTTGCGTTTTATAACATTTAGGTCCTGATGAGGCTCCGGGACAGCACAATACTGAGTGATTGAAAATTGTTCAGTTGTACATCCAAAGGAGCGATATTGCTCTTGCCAGTGACCAGATATTCTAATTTGGAGTGTAGGAGTCTTACTCCTGATGGTAGAATGTGCTCATACCAAATCCGCGATGAACAACGTGAAAAGGTCGCCACAGCCCAGTAGGATAGGTGTTTGCAGCGTATGAATTTGGGGCGAAATGGATAGCTTAATGTGATGCTGAAGGTATTGGCAATCTTCTTCAGAGATTGGGGTCCGTTCAGGTCACCCGTGATGAAGTCAATCTTTGCCAGTCCGAATTCGTGTCGAATACCTCGACAGTCTTCAATTTCGACTTGAGTCTTCTCGCATGATTGATCTTTTGCAGAACTATTGCCGAACGTGTGAATTGTTAGTTGGAGCTGACCAGTTTTCGGAAGTCCTAGGTTGCTCTGCGAAGTCGTTTGTGATGAACGACCGGTTCGCGCCCGTGTCCAGCGTGATGAACGTCTTCGAACTCCTGCGTCTTGACGTTCCAGAATCTGGCTCGTCCTGCGAGGAGATCCTGTGAATCTTCTGCTATACGTGGAACTTTCTGCTGGCGTTGCACGGCTTGATCGTTAATTCGGCTCGGCGTAGAGCTCTCTTCTGTGGCAACTGTGGTGGAGTTCTGGTTTGTAGTCATTTTCTTTGTCACATGTCCCCCTGGTTGGGTCTTTTGCGAAGCACTTCTCGATGTTTGTATGGTTGACGGTTGCGACTTGAAGGGTTTCTGACAGATCGATGTGTGATGACCCTTTTCTTTGCATTGTCGGCAGGCTCCACAAGAACAGTTCTTAGTGCGGTGTCCTCCTGATCCACAGTTTTGACAGAGGTTTTGTTGTCTGATGAGCTGTAGTCGCTGATCAATTGTAGGGTACCTCAGGCGGCATTTCGGTGCATGACCGCTTGTGCCGCAGTGAAAGCATGGTTAAGTTCTATTGTTCTGATTGTTAACAAGTTTGGTTGTTCTTGCTACGGACGGAATGTTGAATTCTTCGTTCATGGTTCCTCGAATGTTCTGAATTGCGCTTCTATTTCGAAGACTTCTTGGAGGTCCTGAAGTAGCTGCTTTGTTGTCCAACTTGATCCTTGAGAGGATGTTTTCTTTTTCAGCATGGCGCGCTGGATTTTGTCAGTGAACTTCTTCAAGATAGTGCGTCGCATCTGTTGCGTGTCAGTGTTTTCTCCCTTACGCTCTAATTGAGAGATGATAGAGAGTATCTTGTCTAGTGTGTTTATTTGGTCAGCAATCTTACTGCTTTCCGGTTGTATGCCTTGCAAATTTTGAAGCAGTTGGTTGACGACCGCTTCTTAATTGTCATACTTCTTTCTGAGGAGCTGGATTGCAACGTTATAGTTGTCTGCTGTGATTTGGAGTCTGCTTACCGTGCTTTTGCGGGCCCTGGAGGGCTTGCAGCAGGTAAGTCAGCCTTTCAATTTCGCTGAAGTTCCTTTTGTGGACGGCTGCGTCGAAAATTCCCCAAAAGTGATCCCATTTCCATAGTCGTCCGTCAAACCTGGGAATTTGAAGTGGCGCGAGACGTGGTTTGACCGTCTCATCTGAGGCCGTGTGGGATATCGGTACATCCGCATTTTGTTCTAGGATCAGAGAGAGTTCGGTCAGACGATTCTGACCACTGATATGTATGGCTTGAGCGCTATCAATGTTTTGCTCAATTTTTGGCCATCTGGTTTTTGGTCTGGCGGTGGTTGTAGCTCGTCAGCTGCAGCGATATAGCTGTCGAGCGCTTGTTGCAAAATTGCCATGTTGATTTCCAGTTCCTGTCGTTCTTGACGAATGCGTCCTAATCGTTGTTGATTGAACTCATCTTTGGTGTCTCCATTGAGATTGTCCATTGAGGCATACTTTATGAGTGCTCCATTCAATGCTGCCCATCCGTGTCAGCCATGACTTTTTCCGCTGAGCTCCTATCATTTTGTAGGTAAGGTCGATCCCAAATGAAGTGACAGTCGGTCTCGAGGTAACGATTGATGCAGGTAGAATATGGAGTCTCTTATGACGATTGAGTTGAGACAATATAGAGGTCTTGGTCTGCGCTATAGCTGTAGAAAGGAGAACTCACGGTTTGGCCGATGCACCAACAATATAGGAGTTCTGTCGATGTTACAGATATAGTCGATACGTGGTTCAGTGGTGTTTCAGGATGTGCAGGAACGTCGTAGTTGAAATCTTTATTGTATCCTTCAGTCCACAGTAATGCCGAACCAATCAGATTGATGGAGAATAAAACTGAACCTTACTATCCTACTAGGGCTTTTATATCATAGATGTTTTGGTACTCAAATGTGAACAACTGTGAAGCATTTACCACAAGCCACATTAGAGGGTTTCTTCAACATTCTTCGGTTGATATCGATCTTCGAGGAGTTGATATAGTTCGCAAATTGTATTAATGATGGAGTCAACGACGATACTTGAAATCTTATCGAACTATCTCGTTTCCGTCGTTCCTAAAGTGGTGCGTTGTCTGCTGTGCTTCCATGCTCAGCTATTTGTTTTCCTAAGGAGGGGCATTGAAGTTCAGGTTAACCAACAACTCCGTTGTCAATTAATGAACAAAACGCATGTCTACACATGGGCGAAGAGAACAAAAAGCGAGTCAAGCACCAGTTCAGAGGAAGGCATTACGTATTTAGCTGAACACCCAGGGTACGTGGTCATAGCCTCTTTCGCTTACACCGTTTAGGACTGAGCTTCTGAGAAAAGAAAGGAATTCTGGAGGTATGTGTGGGAAACCTGCCTGACGTTTCTTTCATCCCTCTCCTGAACTTGGTCCTAATGTTAGCTATTGGAATTACTCGGCTTATAGTATCAACCAGCCAACAGACAACGATCTCACCAAAAAAAAACTTCGTCCGGGCGTATACGGCGTAACTATCGTTACTTATTTTCAAACTAAGCTATAGCGCATGGAATTCCAAATAGCATTATATATTTGGTTAGCTCATCAATGTTGAAATGAACTCACTTAATCATGTCATCCCGTAACAGCGGGGTGCTTTGCAGCGCAAAGACGAACAAGGGGGTACCCTGGCGACGCGCAGTGACTCAAGGCAGTCCGGTTTAGACAGCTACTTTTAGCTGAAAAAGGAGCCAAACTCACCTCAAGCGACAATTAGATGGGATTTTCATGCTCATCGCAAATAGTGCACACCTCACGCATGGTAGGACGGTGTGGTGGTGGCTGCCGGGGCGACGATGGGCTAGTAAATGTGGTCCATCATCACATGGATAACATTCACGCACGCTCCTGGACAGCAGCAACTTGTTCATCACGAGTCATCGCCAACATCGGCTCTAGCGGCAGCGACGACGGCGGCTACTGCAGCCTTGGCAGCAGCTACTGCAGCCTTGGTAGCAGCTACTGCAGCGTCGGCAGCGGCTCTTTTAGCGGATCGCCGCCGCGGCTTCCGTGCGGACTTTGGCGGCCTCGGCGTCGGCGACTTTGGTGGTGACTTTGGCTACGGTTTCGGCGGCAGCGGTGGCGATGGAGGGGACGGCCTCGGCGGCGGCATCGCTAACAGCGGCGGTTTCGGCGTTGAGGCGACAGGGGCGGTGGTGGGAGCGGCGGCGTAAATGCAAGACGACGATGTTGGCTCGTCGGATAGAGGATCGCGGGCCGGTAGCTTCAGTGGCGAAGTGAAGTGGCGCCGCAGCTCCTCCGATGGCTCCGACACCTTCCTCTTGCGGGAACAATACATACGACCGCGTGCTGAAAAAGAGGTAACTGAGCTGGATGAGGCAGCACATAAAATCAACAGCAAATCAGCAGTCCGAAGTGTAAGCGACACAGAAGAAAACCGTGGTGGCAAAAACCAAGTTTTTTTCAGGCCCTCAAAACGGATCATATGAAGCGAGAATTGCAGGCGGAAAGCAAACAATAATGCACGCCAAGGGAAAACAATACCTTATAGGCCAAAAACGCGGATCCCTGCTTACTCGGTGATCTTTGGGACTTCTTGGAACCGGACTATAAGTTTGACCTAAAAACCGGCCCAATCACCCATCGATAGCAGCTTTGACCTGCTGATTTCCTTCGTCAACTTCTATCCACTTTTTTCCCGGTGTCCAAGAATTCTTGGACACGGGGTTACAAGTGTTTGACAGCAAACCCTGCCTCCTTCTGCGCATATATTATTATATTATCAGTATGGCAATATTTAGTCTCTCTCACTTCTCTGACCTTTTTTTCAGCTCTATAAAACTTCTCGGAAGCAAATTATGAGGACTTATAAGAAATGCTGCTCACTTCAGGGCACGCTCTGCCCACTGAGGGAGAGTCTCCCGATGCACGCGTGTTGTGTGCTGGAAACACCTTAGGCATTGCTTCCGTACAGCAATTTCTTTCTGCTCTGTAGACTTTCTACTTATTTGTCCTTCAGAGCCTTCTTCAAAAATAGGAACTTCTCTTGGTCGCTCAAATCGTCGTCGCTGTGTATTAGCGATTCGAAAACGGACCAGAACGTATTCAACTCCATATAGTTCCCTGCAAATGTAGGAACTTCCAGTAATGGGCGCATGACCCGAACGTTACGTTCTTGCGGAGTCATTGCGGCATTTGACCATCCTTGACAGCTGCTATGGCTGTTGGCGACAGAATGGTTGGGCTGAGGTGAAGTTATTAATGCAATTTGTTGCAATAGTCCCTCATTTCTAAAGTCCATTTTGTTCAGCCTTTGTATTACTGAATCCAGAATGTTCGACTCAGTCTCTAAATGTTTGTTTACATCTAACCAAATCTTTTCGCGTTTCTTGTGTCCTTGCCGACCATCGATTGTCTCGATGGCTTCTTTGGCGCAGTCATGATGGAACTGCTTCGCTGAATTGATGCTTTTTGTAAGGTGGTTCAACAGGGCAGTTTTTTTCCCTTATGTACGCTTAGCATTGCTCAATTTGTGGAGGGTGAAAATCCTTGGTTAAACTTTGTGAATTCTGGCTCATAAGATCTGAGCAGGACACAAGCGTTCGTGATCTTTGTTTTGTACACTTGAATTTCGGCCATTTCTATAGCTTATAGTTGGTCCAAAGCGTCAAATTTTTAGTATCTAGAACGTCACAACGGCTATGAAGCTTTCCTTGGTTTCGCAATAGAACTGGTCCTGTCACGCGGGCCTTTTTTGTTCTTGTTGGCTTCTTCAGGGAGGAGTTGTGTTGGAATCTGATTTGATTTGTTATCCAAGTGGTAGGGAAAACAATTGAAATAAACCGTCTGTTTCTCACTGAGAGAAAAGGTGCAGACAATTTGCCCGATTTTCTTGATTCTCAGGCAGGACTTGTTTCGAAAGTCTGACTTGTTTTGTTTTCCATTGGTGTGGGAAACAATGAAAACAAGACGTCGATTTCTCAGTTAAAGAATAAGCGCAGACGGTGACCGATTTCGCGATCCTCGGGGAGGACTTGTGGGAAAAATTGGTATTGTAGTGCTTTTCAATTGGTGAAAAACAGCAAAGGCAAATTGTCTATTTCTCACTGGGGAGAACAATCATAGACAATTTTCCAATTTTCCAATTCTCAGAGAGGAATGAAGAAGAAAATCGGAGTTGTATTGGTTCCCAACTGGTAGAAAGCAATATAGGAGGATCGTCCGTTTCTCAGTAGAGAGAACAAGCGCAGACGAGTTCGTAAGTGTGGGTTTCTACCCCAGGCCGATGCACCAATTTGGCTAGTGAGCCAACGGAAGGCTTAACCAGTGGCGGTCATATTTATTACGACGTGTTAGTGTAAGAATCGACGATAATAATGCATTCAGTGGGGTTTATATACAAAAAATGTGGGCGGTCCTCAGATATCGTATCGCCGCTGGACCGTGGGGGGCCAGTGGCGGTACTCAAGCTCAGTGGATGAAAGGGCGGACCGCGCCAGCAGCAATATTCAAGCTCCGTTCTTGATTGCGCACTTACGATACCGCCAGGTTGTGCCTGTGGTATATCAAAAGATACTTATCTTACGTATGTCCCAAGGTAAAGAAGTTGAACTATCATCTTATCATTAATTTCTATGAATCTTAGTTCTATTGGGAACGTATAGGATGTGTATCCACAACAGCGATCCTCAGTGGGGCGGCGGGGGGTGGTCAAAATCGCGGGGGTGGTCAAAATCGCGGGTAGTATAAAGTGTAGTGGGGGTGGAGGGTCTTCAGGACAAGCTGCGCTTTTTCATACTAGGTTTCTTGCACATTGTAAGGACCTTTTCGCGGGAGCACAGAGCCATTTTCAATTTTCGCTGAACGGTTTTTGCAGTACCAAAGAAGAAGTGTTTGGATTGTTCGATCCTCTCTGACGACATTTTGCATTTGCTTTGGTTGTCACGGTTTTGTGCCAAATAGCGCTAAATGTTAAGATCAGATGTCATATTCATGGGCAGGACCATGAATGGATCCATGAACTAGCCTCCAACCTGAAACAAAAAAAATTAGTCGCCATGAGGGATCGAACCATTGTGCGAACAGCACATCGGTGCAGCGCTTCTCGCGGCACACCACAGCTCTACGCCCACCGGCCGAAAACCGACTACTCCAGCGGCTTACGGTTCACTTGAACAGCAGGTCACTTTTCCACGCACTTGCCCCCCCCCCCCAACGTCGTAGAGCACAGCAAGAATACGGGAGAGAAGAGCCGCGCTCGGCTCAAAATCTCAAGTGGAAAGGTGAGCGGTTGAAGCGACGAGGACAGCTCGGCCTTGGAGAGGAGAGGGACTGACGCGGCTGGCGTTGGGAGCACCAAGTCCAATTAGTCCGTGGGCTGTGTGGCAGAAGTGTGAATCATGTGAACCACAGACACTCACTCACATACTCACTCACTGCCGCTATTTAAAGAGGGGGGTCTTTCAGGACATGAAGCGTTTTTTAAATGGTTTTCTAAATATGTAGAGGCATGTGAGGAGGGAAGCCGAGAACTATAATCCTCCACATTTTTCCTTAACTCCCTAGGAATGTCCAAAGAAATAGTCCAAAGCCCGATCCTGCGTGACAACAAGTTTTTGCGATTTGTGTTAGCGCCTCCAAACTGCCGCAAAACACCACAATAATCTCTATTTCGACGATGGCGCCATTGTCGGCAATCCGGCAGCGCCCAAGCATACCATGCAAAAATTAATCATCAACGGAATCTAATTCTGGAACACTGCTCGACACCACTCTATTGAGGATTCCTGGTGGTGTTTGGGGGAAAATGGACAATCATGGTTCTGTGTGCATGTATGCAACTACAAACATGTCCTGACCTAAATCTCCCTTGTTAGACGAGAGCGCAGGCAAGAGCATCAAGGGGTTGAGACGGTCGGGGAGGGTGAGACCGTTGGTACACGTGAATGTGCATGAAAAGTTGCGAAAAAAATTGAAGGCGCAAAAAAACGAAAGGCACAATGGCGAAAAGCGAGGAGCGGCGGGGAGAGGGCAAGTAACGCGACGAATTCGGTTGTACTGATTTCATCACTCCACCAAACCCCTTCCCACCCCTTGGATGAGGTCCAAGATTTCATCACCGCAGATTGCACTCAAGCTGACCTCTACCCCGCCCCAATGGATGGGTTCCGATTCGATCCGCGATCAATTTGAGTTCGACCGCTTCATTTACTGCCTCATACAATCGCTAGAGTGAAACTCGAGCGTTGGCAGCGCAGGCCGCAAGGAGTATGACGAGCTCAAGTTCATGCAGCCTCAATAAAAATGGAACTGGAATCTGTAGCCTCGGCCTTCAGCGCATCTCAACGCGACTGTGCGAATAGCTAGCTGTCACAGGTGACAGCTAGCAATGGACTCTCAATTGCCGTTGCTACCCCCTTGAGCCACAGGCACATGCGTGGCGCATCTCAAAGCACAGGGCTTGTTGGTGACAAGCGCTTTAACATCGATCCATCACAAGCGGAAATAATGCTTTAGCACGTTGACGACAACGCGCGTTTTGGGCTTTTGCGCCGCGTGGGACCACGGCGATTTTGTAGGCGCCGCCGCCTCACATCAAATCCGTGAATTTTGAGCTTTGAATACCCAAAACTCGGATGCAACAAAGTGTTTAGATTGATATTCGATGTGTCAAACTTATCAGAAGAGACAACTGTAAAAAGTTGATCGAATGGACGTTATATGGCGATGAGAGGCACGTTTCACTTGCTTTTGCTGCAGTGAACCTCGAAATTATTTTTGACGCGGTTGCTCTACTAAAAACATATGCCTTGCAACAGGTGTGGGTCTGTACTTACGTCTACTGCTCTTTTTTATGACCAAGATTATCGGAATATAAAGGAAACTAGGAATGAACACAACTGGGAAATTCGTAGGGCCAAGAAAACCTTCGCTAAAAAGGAGCACATTCAACCCCTAAATGAACCTCGCCGTGTCCTGTCATATTATGGTGTAGTCTATGGAACACATGCAAGAAAATTAGAAAAGAAGTTGCGTATGCGCGAAAAAATAAATATTTTGTTGTGCAGCGCATGCGCAGCACACGGTCCCACCCGGTGCTCAAGGTGTGTGTGCTGCCCAATGTCGTCAACGTGTTAAGCGAATCTAGGTGTGACGCACGACCCGCGAAACGTGCAGAGCAAGGAAGCCCAGTGATATGGAAGGACTGTGCAGAGTGATCTCGTGTCTAAAATTGCAGGGTTTTACAATGCCAGCTTTGTGATGGAATCATCTCCAAGACGCTTTTGGCACACTCAGTGGGCTTTCTCACAATCCTTGAAATTGTCTTTAATGGGTCAAAACGAGCTCTTCCTTGAAAGCTGTGGCTGAATCAAGCTCAAGAAAACTCAAAATTACTGCTCGTTACGGCCGGGGGAGAGGGGATTGGTGCGAATGTATGCGTTGTTCTGCGAAAAGTAAGGAAAAAAATGGTTGGGCTCACATAAAAGCACACATCCTATCAAACTTTCCTGTTGCCATGCCAAAAGTTCGTCAACGAAACGAGAAAGAAAAAGGGTCATCGGGATCACCAAGAGCTCAAAAATCCGCATCTGCACGATAAGGGTGCGAATAGGTTTTTTTGAAAAAAAATGAACGATCATAGCTTTCAAATGTTCACGTACCTTTTCGAACGCAATGTCCTAATCTTTCTAAGGCTTTCTAAGAAATCTTTCTAAGAAAAATGCTCCAGATTTCCATGTATTCTAACAACTCTCCAAAACGCCTCGCCACATTTTTTTAGCAGCCCTTTATCGTTTGTGCACTGTACTTGTTGTGAGTAAAAAGCTGCCAGACGACATCATAGTTATACAACTGCCGTCGGAATTGAAACAGACTACGAGATTTACAGCATAAAATTCGTGTAGGGACGGTATGGGACTCGATTTTCGATGATGCTGAGGAGAGACGATGGCATTTCCTGACGGATGAGTGAGTACTGGGCTCCGACCACGCAGGACCGACCGCAGACGAGAATGGTGATGTGAGGCGGTGGTGAACACCGCCTTCGACGGCAGAAGCGTGCGTGTGGACAGTTGACAGCGAATCAAGGACCTAATAATGGACAGTTATTCTTCGAACAGCCTTCGCATTGTGTGTCGTATACCTTGGTCTTAGTCGGCTCAATGACGGTACGAAAGCTGATGGTTAAACGAGGGGTATCGTGGAACGGCGAGTCGACGAATGGTGGTGGAATAAAAAGGGAAATGTGTTGAATCAAATCGACGTATCATGAGGTTGCCGGCTCGAGAATGCCGAGTTAGCGCTCACCTATTGAATAAGGAGTGAGTGAGATGTGACATTTGAAGGATATTATGATGTTTTAATGATGGAGATGCGCATTTCCTTGAAATTTGTGTTCTTCACTCCATAACAGAGCCCTTGGTCCTGTCGTGTTACCTCTGTAATAGGCTTCCGGAAGCAGACGTCATGTAAATTCCAAACCTGCTTGAGCGTTGAAAAATGTATGATTCGAAGAAGCTATGCCTTTTTTCTTCGCTTGACACGCTCCGCTTCCTCACTGCCAGAACGAAACCTGGCTCGGTACTCGGCTAACACCGCCGCGATGCAGCTGCAAACGTATCTTGGAACTTTAAATCTGATGATGTAATGTTTATGTACTTTTACATTAAGCAAACAATTAGGGGCGGGGGTTCGCATACAGGAATTCTTAGGCGATAGTAGAAGCTTCAAAGCAGAATGCAAACGCGACCGTGAAGTAAGCGAGCACTACGAGCACTATGTATTGGCGTTTCTGCTGGGGCCGTTTTCTGCCAGTGGGTGAAGGGATGGGGTCGCCCTTTCACGGTCGACGGACTACTTCAACTCGATCCTTAAAATTATCTTAATTTGATGCTTACCCAAGGCCTAGTTCTTGGGGAAGCAAACCAGCCGTTTCGGCGAAGCTGCTGGGCCTACTGCACCCTGTGATGCGCGTCATCGCTGTCCTACTGTACTGTGGACCGAGATGAGGTAATCAGCAATCAAATGTCACGATTTTCTGGAAAGCTAACTTCTCGTATGACACGACCTCATAATTGGTAGACTGGTGGTAATACTGGCACCACCACGAGGACCGCAAGATCCCTTGGCCGATCGACCATCGCCGCCACGCGTAATATATAATATTAGGTCAGTCAAAAAGTATTCGCCGTTTTGACCCCCTAATTTTAAGGCACCACAACTTTGCTGAAACACAATCTTTTCGAAATAAAAACTGCTGTGTCCAGCAGATTCATCTCAATGAAACCCATGCTAAGAAATTTTCTTCCTATAGATCTTTAAGTTATTATAGGCTAAAAGCTATAGGAGGGCGCATTTGACATACCTCAGTTCTCAACGCGATTTCTCCTCCAAGAACTATGTTGAACTGGTGGCTCGTGAAAGATGTACCTGAGTTATGTAAAGGATAGCAAAAGAACTTCTGAGCCATTTCTGAATGGATTCTTCAGAGCCTATTTTGCGATGGGCAATTTAGCGCTGTCGTGGTGAAGGAGTGGACCTCATTTTTTCCTTGAAGCAGACTATCATCCCCGTAGTTTCTTATGTTTTATGTTCTACTCTTTATGAAAGGACTCGGCTGTCGTTGAATGAGTCAATCCTCGGACTATGAAATGAACTAGGCCATCGAAAATTGAGGAAAATCCTTATTGGAGGCGCTCCAGCCTTTGCATCGTTCCAAATCAGCTTGGTTTCGTCCACGTATTTGGTAACCGTTTCACTGTTAGCGTGCAGAAGCATACTCTACCCCACACTGTTACCCATCTTGAAATCTGTTCCTTACTGTTGCAAGGAATAGCCCAAGCACACACCTCCACGCGCGTCGCAACTGCTAAAGCTACCAGCACGGGTTACTCCGGTGAATAGATTGACGACACTTATCCTGCTTTCTCACAGCGTCCACCAGGCTGAGTTCGAAGCTTTTAGAGACCCAGCCTCTAATACCACACCTGTAGTTGGGCATCAAAGATAAGCCTCTTTCATTTCTTTTTTACAACCCCGTACATTGAGGGCACTCCTTATACTACGCGCATCATTTTCGAGCGTTATTTCTCCAGGCCCAAGCCTGCCGAGCTAATCTTGCGCTCTGCGTTTCCTAGCAGCACTCCTTCTCAATGCAGTCGCCATATTACAAGCTGGCCCTGGCTTGTCTATTCCAAGTTTGAAGACATGAAGTGGCAACAATCGAAAATCACGATTTTGCTTATCCTAAAGAGGGTAAAACGTCAAATGTTCTCGGAATCACCTCGACCTTCGTACGAATATGAAAGGGGTGATCTTCCTCTACAAGACAACACCCAAATTGTTCGAATAGTTGCGAAAGAAACTATCAAAAAATGCAGGAGACTAATCGAGGTGCAAAACGACGGATTTTTTGACCGACCTAATACAACGGGATGGCTTGTCGCAGGAAAAAGCCTACGCAAGGGGGCACGAAATTCGGGAGAATGGGTAATAATTAAAAATTGCCCACGCATCCTGGAGCCCGCAGAGCTCCTGCCCCGCCGCCAGAAAGGAGTGTCACTCATGTTTCCGTGTGACAAAAAAAAACATAAAAAAAAAGAATGACAGGAATGCTGGACAGTGTGTATATGTTGTTGTGTGCTTCCGTACGCTTTTTTCGAGCATTTCCTATCTCATGTAGGCTTTTACTTTTCCGAAACAAATCTTGAATACCTTGATGTCCGCTCTTCAAGGATTATCTCGCCATAACCTATGTGAGGTCAAACGCCAACCAGGGCATAAGAGGCAAGGCGACAATGATGATCGAACTCCATTCGGCTTGACTATGTGTTTTTGAGCAGAAATGACTCGATTTTCGCAATAATTTTTATGGAAGAAATACTGAGATACTACATATGCCGCTGGATAGCATTTGGAACGTCCTTCAACACGCACATACGTACCTTGTTCCCACCCTAAACTCCCTCCACGGGACGCTCTTCCATCTCTTCTACACGGGACGGAGAGGGGCCTCGTTTCTATTGCTGGGTGGACGCCTGTCGAGAATGAGCGTTGTGGGAGGTGAAGGACAACGGGATCAAGCAGCCTCGACGGCTCGGCGAGAGCGTGTCGGGGGAGTCTTTCAGTAGTCCTGCGCAACCAGGAATGGATCGCCCATATCCCCAAGTTTGGCGTTTTACCTAGCGGAGCCTAGTACAGTACCTCAAACTCACCTCGTTTCTATGGCTGCTGGCTGCCCCCCGGGGTGGTCTTCACCTTTTGTACACGGGGACGGAGAGGGGCCCCGTTTCTATGGCTGCTGGGTGGACGCCTGCCGGGACTGAGCGTTGTGGGGGATGAAGGACAACGGGATTGAGCAGCCTCGACGGCTCGGCGAGAGCCGTCGGGGGAGTCTTTCAGCGGTGCTGCGCTACCAGGACTGGATCGCCCATATTCCCAAGTTTGGCGTTTTACCTAGCGGAGCCTGGTACAGTACCTCAACTCACCTCGTTTCCATGGCTGCTGGGTGGACGCCTACCGGGACTGAACGTTTTGGGAGTGAAAGGACAACGGGATCGAGCAGCTTCGAGGGCTCGGCGAGAGCGCGTCGGGGGAGTCTTTCAGTCGTCCTGCGCAACCAGGAATGGATCGCCTGTTTGAAGCATTTTACCTAGCAGAGCCTGGTGCAGTACCTCAAACTCACCGCATCCGTTTCCATGCTGCTGGGTGGACGCCCTACCGGGATCTTGAACGCTTTTGGGAGTAAAGGACAACGGGATCGAGCACTATCGAGCTCGGAGAGAGCGCGACGGGGGAGTCCCTTTCCATGTCCTCCTGCCAACCAAGAATTGCGCCTGTTTTGAAGCATCTACCTCAGCAGAGCCCTGAGTGGCACGGTTCACCCCGGTCAAACTCACTCCTCGTTTCCCTACTGGCTCGCTGCCTAGCCCCCCCCGGGGTGGTCTTCTCCACCCTCTGTCACCAGCCGGACGGCACGCGGGAGCAGGCCCCGCCACGCTTTTAATGTGCTCGCGATGGTGACGCCTGCAGGGACATGGGCGTTGAGGGGAGGGGGCTGAAGGCCACAATCGGCGAATCGAGAACAAGCACTTCCGAGTGAGCTTCGCGAGAACCGCGTCGGGGCACGCTCGCTCAGCGTCCTGCGCAAACCTCAGGAGGGGCATCGCCTGTTGAACCTTGTGACCTACCAGGTGATTGCGTACACGCACCCGTCAAAACTTGGGAGAGGTTCGCAAAACAAGTTTGAAAAATAATTAAGATCGCAAGACATGGTGCCCCCTGAATTTTTTGGAAAAAAAGAAAACGCTCCCCCATCTCGGTTATAATTTTTGAAAAACTCCATAATCGTCTGTGGCCATAACTAAGAGTCAACTTTTATACATAGAAGGCCAAATGCAGGCTTGCTGTTCTTCTGGCTTTTTGTTTTTCTGTCCGTGCTTTCACCAGTACGCTGCTTGCCCCTTGCCTTACTATTTCCTTGTTGCTTGGCGCGAATTCCAGTAATTGCCGACATTATTCGTTGCAGACTTTTCTGAGCAAATATCCGTATGTTCACGATTCGGTTACTCTCATTTTCAAGCAAACAATCATAAGTTTTCTAAAAAAACGAACGTCGGACGAACCATCTAACTGCCTAATCGTGAGTGGAATATTACTTCTTCTTTGCGCGAAATGGGGTTGCGCTTGTTGCGTAGATATTTCGCTTGCTGAGACGATCTTGTTGAATTTCTGCAGCGTCTCTTGGCCTCATTTCTTAGAAAAACTATAATAGTTCGTCGTGTATTCCTGTTAGGGCATTCATTATCGCCAGTTTCCTCTCCGAACCGCTAGGGTTAGTCATCTGAGCAAGGGAATGTCCGTCAGTACTAGGGTGGTGTGATGGCAGTCCACTTTGACATGCGTGAAAAGCTGGAAATGTTTTCTGAATATACACCTAAGGTATCGCAACAGAATCGTCCATACCCGATTCCTCCCTAACTGGATAATATCCCAACACCGTTCTCTCTAGCCAGTAAGCATTCGACTTGATCCAGGTGTTCGTAACTGTGTCGCCGTATTTACTTGCGGTTCATCCGCTCAAATAGGGTGGCAATACGACAACGGTTGCAAGCGCCTTTATGGAGCGGTGCCCACTGTGGCGATTCACCTGGTTGGCCGCAGAGTTTCATGCGGTGGAACTGCAGCAAGTGTTCACCTGGTTGCCGCCGACATTTCGTATGAGGATGGACTGGGCGTCCTCCACGCAACACCTCACAACTGAAAATCGTGAGTCGCTTCTCGTTCATGTAGAACTATTACCATTTCTTCACATGTTCGTATTCGTTTTTGGTGCTATCTTAGGTTTGGGGGGGGGAGGGACCATGCGGTGGCGCGGTGCTCTGGGGCCGTCAATCCTTTCCCCAGGAGGATGCGTCACTCTCCCCTAATTCGATGCTCCCCCAGTTTTAGGGGAGACAAAAAGGGGTTACCACCG
This sequence comes from Ostertagia ostertagi, assembly GCA_036418205.1. Taxonomy (NCBI): domain Eukaryota; kingdom Metazoa; phylum Nematoda; class Chromadorea; order Rhabditida; family Trichostrongylidae; genus Ostertagia; species Ostertagia ostertagi. Next base: position 77,536 of record MU911744.1, on the reverse strand, counting down.
TGTTCAACGGGTCCATACCACTGTGTTTCTATCTGCCACACAATTAGAGCGGCGCGACCCCTCAGAGAAAAGAACGCTTTAACAATGGGGGTAATCGCGCTGGTCTAACTGTCTAGTAGAAAGAAACACAGAGGTATGATGGAGCGGTGTGGATTGAATCAGAGGAGGGGGAGGCACCCCCTGGGTGATCCTCCAAGGCTTACCCAGTGGCGCGTATTTCAAAAGTGCCATGTGATGGCAAAATAGTACTGCCCCTGGGACTTAGCTTGGAGGAGCAAACGAACAGAGCGCCGAACTGCCGCGTGGTCCCCCAACTAAAATAGCTACTCCTTTTTTTTCTCTTTTTACTTACTGTTCCTATTGCTGGTTTCCCATTTGATGTTCGACAAGTCAAGGAACCGATAGGGTAGAAAGTTGTGACGCGTTGAGCAACTCTATTCGGCTGCATTGCGCCCCGAGTGTCCTCGGTTGTGGTTCACTAGATCTTAAGCGACTTTTCCGCGTTCCGCAACGCGAAACATTCGCTGCGGAAACCTCGGGTCCACTGGTGACTAGAAGTGGACCACCAGCGCAAAATGTTCCGCGTCGCGAAACGCGGAGAATTCGCTTTTTGTCCTGGTAAACCAAACCTATGTCCTCGATGTAGAGCAGCTTTGAAGAGGTCTCGTGTCGCAGAAGTTTTCTGTATGCTTCCACTTGTTCGAAGCATCCTGAGATCTGACTCATCAGTGTTCTCGCGCAGCCGCGTCTTGCTATCTCTTACTACTCTCTCAAAGCCAATAACGCTTGTTTCCTCATAATGCCACTAATACTAAACACATTGACGACGACATGGCCCACACGCGCGTCAGATTCACGGGATCAGGATCGTTTGTTCGATATGGCACATTTCTTTCTTTCGAGCTTAGTATACGTCTTCGCAGTATATCAATTACAGTATTGTGATTATTGAAGAAGTAATGAAACTTTTGAAAAAAAAACAAAAGTCCCGATTACAAGCACAACGGATGTCATCCATATGTCATACGGGTTAACGACTATTACGTCTTCAAGACCTTAGTTTGTCGACTAATTGTGGGAATATGTTCAATTAATGGTCTAGTGAATGAAACCATACCCATACTCTTGAATAAGTTGTTTATATTAGTATTGTTTTTTCTCAATCGCTCGCTCAAATTTTGTTGAGCGGGCCATGCCCTCAACAAACTTCCTTCAGTTAGAAACATTTTACCATTTCATAAAAGCGTAATCTTTTTCATCACGAAGCTTGAAAAACCAATGTATGCAGAGTATAACAAGCTTTCGATGTTCGAAAAGTTATTAAATAATTCAAATGTTATAATTTACACCCCATAAAGCTCAGACCGCCGTCATACTCGGCGATGGACAAGCGATGGAGCGATCGAATCGCTCCTTCGCTTATCCGTCGCCGAGTGTGACGGTGGTCTCAGCGGGAATGGGGAGATGGCTGAGGTTTTCGACCAACTGTCGGTCGTAACTTTCTTACTACCCAATCAAATCAGTTCAATTTTTGAAATCGGTTTTGTGTTTCCATATATCTCTATGCGAAGGCGGCCACTTTGTGCTCCATAATCGCTTTGGTTATTGTCGCAGTATCGAAATCGACTCTTATTTGGTTATCCCAATCGCGGAGTTGACCTTCCAAAACTCACGTGGGCGGTTGTCTAGATGCTTTCGTTTTGCCGTTCCAGCATTACATTTCGCCTAAAGTAATATATAGGAAATTTGAATTTAAGACCAAAACAAAAACCGGACAGCGGAAGCTGAGGACAACCCAGTGCATTATTCTCGTCTTCTGGTCTATCTGTTCGTAGGACAGCGCTTCGCGTGCCATACTCTATCCCTTTCACAAAAATGGTGCTTTTATCGAGCTGCTCTCTCAAATCGAGAGATGTTGTCGTAGAGATAGCAGCCACTGTAGTGCTATCGTAGGCCAATAGCATTTATGAGTTATTCATGAGTCATAATCAGGAGAGATTGTAGGAATTGTGGGAGAAGTGTGACCTCCCTTATCAAGCGCGAACCTTTCCCACTCGATTGATTCGGACTTTGTAGATGTAGCGTCAATGACATTGCCCACAAAGCAGTACGCTAATCAGGAAGATAATGAAAGCTATAAAAAGCGATGTAAGTTAGTTACACACCTAAGACATGTTCAATGTTTCCTATAAACGAATTCATTTAAGATTTCAACTCGATCATTAACTAGAGAATTGATGGATAGTCAGTACGTCAAGCGCCGTAGCACGAGAAGATGTGAAAGCAGGAATTAGATGTCACGACGCTAGGCTTGCGTCTCTTAATTCAGGTTTTCATTCTCTTATCGATTGTTTCAATGGTAGATTCCACGGTCAAAGTTTAGAGCGGAAATCTGTATTATGATGCAAGAAATACAATGCATGCTAGACAACGTTATTCAGTGCTGAAAACTGATTATTGCAAGTGGCATTGATTATTCGCTATTTCGGAGCATGCGTAAACTTTTTCCATGTCCGAACTAGATCTTTTATTTTGTTGACGGAATCATTACGATTTTCCTTACGTTATTCTTTCTTCCTGAGGTCACGATGTGGGATTCAAAGCTGTGCAGGTTGCCTGTTCCTTGGTACATTTTTGTTTTTTTTTCTTTTTATTCCTTTATTGATTTCTCCATTCTTGTCACGCAGGAAATAAGTTTTGTCCCTTTCAAATCGGCTCAAGCGTAAGTAATTGTTGTTCTAGCAGACTTTCTGGGTTCTCAAAGCAGTACCTCATTTAGCGTCGCCATTGCGGCAATAGTCAATGATGGATACCATACTAACCACCAGCTGTCTCAAAAATCGGCTAAATTACTCAGGCTGGTGTCAGAGTTCGCGATCCGTCGCAGGTTCACTGATTTTCGCGATTTGCGCAGAACCTGCGGCGGATCGTAAAAGTTGCAAGCGCCCATTAGTGAACAGTTGAAACGCAGAATAAGAAACAAAGTGAAATCATGAGCAGTCATCATTTAGCCATCACTATCAAGCAGAAGTGGCGGCGGGATTGGTAACCCCTTGTAGTATTGATCGGGCACTTGTGATTTTTGTGACCCCTCGCGTGAATCGCGCAAATCGCGAAAATCAGCGAAACTTGCGACTGATCGCGGACTCTGACACCAGCCTTACAGTCCAAATCATGAAGCAGGTTCTACAAAGATTCATAGTGAGAGGCACGACTAGTTCTAGCCCAGTCGGTATTAACTTCGAGCTTCTTTTGGTTTTGGCCCTGATCTATACCTATAATTTTCAAGTTTTTCTCATTATATTTTCACAATTATAGTTATCGTTTCTTGGTTACCGTTTAATATCAGAAGGTTAAGGTTTGCAGAACGTGAAATGCTGCGTCATTCATGAAGACGAGAAGCACGGCTATGATTACAGCATCATTGTGGAAGGCAGCGATTTCCGTGATGTACTTTCTCAGCCAGGATTCGATGGCCGTTTCACAAACTTCAGTAATGCCCTTTTCGTTGCTTAAGTTAGTTTTTTTGTGCCCAGTTGAATTATGACCTTTTCTTGTTGAAGTTTTCTTTTGAAGATTGTCATGCGAACGTGAATTTAATTTTTTCGTTTGTCCGCATTGTTTTAGTTTTTCAACAGGAACTGTTTTTCTTTTTGGAGTCGTTCGCTGGCCAGCGCCCTGCTGTGGTCCAGCCTGTCTGCTCCACCGTTCCTTGCTGCTCATACGAAGGAGCATTTAACGTTGAGCGGCAGTACCTTTCAATTTTTCTTGGCTGTGCTCTGTGAAATGATATTTTTGGCACGATACCGGCTACTCGGATCAGTACGAGTAAAAAAAAAGCTGAGTCACGATTTCTTTTCTGTCGAAAGCGGAAATCAACGGGGAAAAGGGGTCCCACCCTTGGGTTTCGTGTTTTTCGCACCATCCACCACAGCTTGTGCCTGGCGATCATTCAATAGCAATTGGCCGCGCTTACTCCGAACGACTAAGGTCTACTCCCAGAAGCCCTATTTTTGGGGACGACATTGTTTTTATTTCGAAGGCCCCTCTTCCTCTCCCTCCCACCTCTTCCACTGAAATCGTTGAACTCTTGGTTCTGTCGGCATTTCATGTGAACGCGTTCAATAGTTACAAGCAGATTTACCTAATAGAAAAGCCATGGATTTGCTTTGATCCCGGTAAAGCAATTTTCGTATAACGTTCTTCATAATAAGGAGAAATTTGATGGGTAGTTGAGCATACAAAGCAGCACTGCTAGGGCGGACTATGCTTGGCGCATTTTTGAGAAAGAAGCTTAGTTTCAGCGGAAAATAAAACTGATGATTGTTATAGAAGGAACTATGCTCTTGCTGTTAGTACGTTAAGGAATTGTTGGAGGGAGAACCATTGTAAAACAACCTCGGTTCGCCTATCGGGGATTGTGATCGTCTGTTCCGTCAAATGAATCGTTTCGTAGCTAGAATCATATTCTGGTGTGTTCACAGGGTTCCGGCTAAATGTTCAGATTTCGAATAGAATGTTACAAATTATGATAGAATGTGAATATTTGAGAACATATTGCTCACTCTCTTCGCCGCTTTTGTTGTTCGTTAATACATGTTCTGTTTGTTTAAAATTATTGTTGAATTTGCATAAATTTGTTTGAGACAACCCTTGCCGTTACGACATAGACGTGTGTTCGTTGCGAATGCTTTTCGGAACTTCTGAAATTTTAAGTTTTGATCGATTTCAAAAATTGTTTTGGGTGGATTGCCTCAGTTCATCTCTATGCAGCCCTATTGGTGTTATTCAGTGGTCTTCCCCTTTCTCTCTTTTACAGAAATGATAGCCTATCCGAAAGTTTGTTGGAAGGGAGGTAGGTTTTCCAACGTTGATCCAGACATTTACTTCTTTTCAGCGTGCTAGTAGTATACACAGTGGTGGGCTTTTGTTGTGTGTTCTTCATTTCTCATCACTTTCTCAGTCTCGAGTTTCTGTGAAGGTGGAAGTGTTATATGACCTTGAGCCATTACTGAAGAGAAAAGTGTGGTTTTAGGGGTTGTGAGCTCATTGTCCGGAATTTTTACTCTCATCCAATTGATTTTAGTCGATAAATTTCTCACTAGTGAGGGGAAGTCTTGTGACCGTCTTACCATACTACTTTCTCTTCTTGATTCTGTCATGAAAAGGTATCCTGCTCAATTATTCGACCGTGAACAACTGGAATTAGGTGTCGATCCCCACCATAACATCGTGGAAGCCGCACAATACTCAGCAACACTTCTCTGTTCTGAAAAAACCTTTCTCTATGACTTTTAGCTTTTGAAGACATCTGTGACAGGTGTGCCAACCATTTGGAGCTAGCAGCTCGTCGATGTCGGAGCGTGGTTGTCAGCTTGGCTGGGAGCATTCGTCATTTCATTATATTAGGATAGGTGGTGGCAGGTATGACGCTTTTACCTTCTGTGAGTTGGTTTTTGTAACTGTTAGGCTGGCCCATAAATTGTGTCGTTTTAGTTTAAATGAATAATTTTCTTCTCAAATTCTGCGCTTTTATACTATCTTATACCGTGTTCGAAAGACAATTGTCTGCTCTACAAGAAGCCATGTTTCGCTTCCACATTAGTTGCGGTGGGTTTTGAAATTGCAGGCCTGCGAAATGGGAGGTCCAGCCGAAGACCAGCTAAAGGGTCCAGATCCCTTTTCTTATAGGAGGATTCAGCATATGGTGAACCCCAACTTAGTCGCGACCTCTTCTCAACATTCCGCAATTAGGTTGTGGAAAAAGCTTTGCCGTATTTCTTCCAAAATTTGCCTTTTCTGGCTGACCCATGAGACATGGCGATTTTTAACTGTAATTCTTCCTCTAAAACAGCACTGTTTTACATCATGTGATATATCATTCGAGAGCGCATTTCCTGCCCTATTTATTTGCCTTGTTTTGATATTCCTTGAGAGTTAGGTCGAGTTTTAGGCCTGTGTGATAAGGTGTTTAATCCACGAAAATGGCCATGCTTTGATGAAATAGTCCTGGAAAAGATGAGGAAGTCAACAGGCATACATTAGTAACTTATTCATGACCTGTTCGTAACCTTCCTACTGTTTTTTTTTCAGCGTATCGCTGTAAGAAAAATTAGGTTAGATTTTCAGTGAGGGCTGAACCGTCGAGTTCGGCGGCGAAGCCCAATTCTGAGGGAACGACGCGATTTATGTGGAAAAATAGTGAATGGTAATTAAGTCGTGGCTGCGTTGAGGGTTCATCAGGGCTCGAACCTTCCAAAGAAAGCAACGAATTGAAGGAAACATGGCTACTTGTGGAGCAGACCTTTCCTGTGTCAGAACCATAGGGTTGATTACAAAACACGGTCTTCAGAAAAAACTTTTCGTTTCAATAAAAACACACTGCTATGGCAATCTAATTATCGAGCTCTTTTCCGAATGTTTTCTAACTAGCTTTTTCTTCTGCTCTTCACTCGTGTTGATTTGCTTCTGCGCATGCTTTGCGGTTCAGGAGTCATAAGTCTCATGCTGTTTGGCCAAGATGTGCGGAGATTCCACCGGTTCGGTGAAAATATCCTATATGGGCACCCGGTAAGTATTACTGCCGGGCAGATAATTCTAACAAGGGAGAATCAGCGAACCTTGGTTCCGGCCATCTGAAGGCGGGTGTACTGCAACTGTCCCGCTGCTTACCTGCAACGATGACCCGATATCTCTATGGCCCTTTTTGACACCTGGCCAGATGATTATTGAGTTCTTTCTACACCATCTCATCACTCTTTGATATCTTGGCGATAGATGTACTATTTATTTCATCTCGGTCCTTCGCTGGAGAGACGTATTACTGCTGGGAGTACGCATTACGAGTGGATGCCGCCGCTATTTTCGATACTGTAAGACGCACATGCATGTAATGGGTTATCAGTCGTGAGGCCAGTCCTTGACAATGGTGGAAAGAAGTTGTAATTTTGGCAATAAACTTCTCCATAACGTCTTCGTCACGTTATAAGTATCCGGGCAGCAGTCCCCGTTACATTTCGCAGCCTCACTGTTCATAAGAAATACGGCTGCTCTATCCCACTTGTCATGATGGCGGGTTTTCCGAGGTGGGAACGGGGTCGTGGTATTCGGAAGTTAAAATGGAATTGACTGTGGGGGTTGGTGTTTTCCCAGGCTGCTTTTCTAATGCTTTGGTGGAAATTAAAAAAGTTATGCATGATGTGGTCAAAATTCAGAGGATTTGTCCCATTTCATTAGAAATATCCCCCTTTTGACGGCCGTTCGCGGAGGAAAGTGGGCGAATAAGCTGGTGACTTCCTTGAAGAACTTCTGTTACTACAGTTGCGCTTGTCAAAGTTATGTGCCCAGCCCTCAAATTTCCGTTTGAAATGGAACATGAGGTTTTCGGTGCTATAAATTCTTCTCAATCGAGTTCTCGGGAGTTATAATCTATTCAATTGGGAAGCAAAGAGATGACTATCGCTTTCACTTATCAAAAAAAAAAATCTGGTTATGAAAAATTTCTTCTTTGTTTCAACCAAAAAAGTATTGCCACTGAACAAAAAGACAAAACATTAGCGGAAATTAGAAATCAGTGGGGCCTCAGAGTTTCTAATATAGCGCGAACATCCTGTCGGCATAATCTGAACCACGTTTGGCATACTGGTTTCGTCGCTGTCGGCCCAAATAGGCCTCTACGCGCCGCCTTCATTCAGCTCTAAGGGCCGGACGTATATACTGCCGGTTGCTAAAGTTGACTGCTCTGATCAAGGCTCCTATAGGGTTGCCAGTAAGAGAGGACCACAAGCCAATCTACGAATGCACACCATTTGGTTAAGGCTCGATTCTGTTGTAGATGGCCGAGCATTCGAAAACACATCGCGGTCGCTGGTTGCGAAAAATGCAATTTTCGCTCCGCATTCGCTAAGGAAGGGCCAATAGGTGCGCATTCGACACTGCTTGGTATTCTTTACAGTTCAATACGCCAGTAATGGAATGCCTGCACATTTCTGAATTTCCGCTGTGGGCGAAACCGCGCCGTCAGAGACCCCATCAACGGGCCGTCCTTCCCAATTCCTTTGGTTCTCGAGAGCACGAGCGACTCACAGCCAAGCCTCTCGTGAGTAGCGAAACTCCCACCCGGCCGCGTCAAGTCGGAACTCTTCCATGAGTTAAGATTACCGTGAGTGAAAAGTCACATAAAAATAATGCTTTGTTGTAAATAGGAAATTTTGCGAAAAGCGTTCTTCGGCCGATGTCCTTCCTTGTTGCCGTGTCTGATACGAGCAGACATCCCAATGTGGCCCTGAACTTGTGCTAGGCCTTGAAAGTGCTAGGCCTTTCTCATTGTCTGTCGAGTGGTGTATTCATTTGAGCCGGCTGAGCGGCTATGGTCAATTTCGAGCGTGGGAATACAAAAAATGAGCGCGGGACTATCAATGAAGAATCCGAACAGGATATGGCTACTCTTTTGTTTTCTGAGCATCAAGGATCCGTGATCGGAGCGGAAGTGTGGTGCTGCGTATATCACCAGGGTGCTACGATAAATCTTCGAGGCCTTAACGGAGAACAGAACCAAAGTTATCGTTACGATTTCTAGAGTTGGAAACGTCATTACCATGCAAACCTTTGAATCTGAGCTTGCTCTCTTCAGAGAAAAGCTAAGGGCGCGAATTGACTGATGACGCAAATGAAAACAGCAAAAGTTCGGCTTGAAATCGGCTGATAAATTCGGCGCAAAAACCTGATTCCTTCTTCAAGTGATGCCATACTTTTTGAACACAAAGAAAACAATTTCATCCCAAAATTGTTTTCCGAAGTTGAGGCGATATTTATCTGCTTTGCGCTTCTTGGGTAGGGCTAATCGACTCCGAGAATCGGATTGAAAGGATTTCATAACACAAACCTCCATGTTCCCTTTTCAAAAAGCGGGAATTGAGGGGGGTGCACATACCTTTTGAAAAACGCACTGTAGATAGAGAAACTATATGGTGGCGGAGGGTGAGACGGCCGGGATTCGGAGGGAAGGAGGATCGTGTTGAAATGACTCCCTAAAGCTGATATGGGGGTGAAAGTTAGTGTCGAGATTCTCTTAAGAGAGTGGGCCGAAATTCTTAGGGAATTGAAACATCGGGACGGTGATTCTGACTTTGGCTCAGTGGCAGTCGCCGACCGCGATGCGCGAGCAACTGTCGACCTTCCTGTGCTAAGGCATCACAATCCATCACGAATCACATGAGCCAGGGGAAGTGTAACCGCATTCAAGGGTGGTGAGGAGTGAGGTGGAGTCACTTGTACACACTGACGGGAATGGGGAATGGCCAGTTTACTTATTTGCACTAGAGAGGCTGCGAACAAGCGGCGACGTCGCGCGGCTGCGTGACTTCCGCCCGAGTCTCTTTCGCAGAGAGCGTAAACAATCAGAAAGTACGAAACTTCCAAAATACGCCATTCCTTTTTTGGTATTGTGAATGCGGAAGTCTAACTGTCTTCTAATGGGGGAGATAACGAATACCTTTGACCACTGACCTCAATGTTCGCGCTCGATCGGTACCTCGCATTCAATTCGAAGTACGATCGGAGCGCAAATCATTCATTGCAAAGTGTAGGTGCGTAACTGCGTTTGTTCGCGAGTTCCTGTTCTTTTCTATCCGTCGTCCATTTTTTCTTCTGCTTCTGGGTTTTCGGACTTCTCACAATAAAGTTTTACAGTGTCAGTGTTTAGTGTGGCTCAACATTTTTATCCTGTCGCTCTTTTTCTGCTTGTGATGTTGTTTTCAGCACGACTTCGCGATGCAGCTGTTACCCTAAAAAGTGCTGAGTTATGGCCAATTAGTCTTTGTCCGCTAGCTGGTTCGAATCTTGGTCGGAGTTCGACTCAACGGTTTTGGCGGAGTGAGTTCATCATGGTTGTGTATGACTCATATCCAGTAGATAAAATACCCACTGACCCAACCCTTTGGGTGTGTCCGTCCAATGACTGACTCCCAACATAATTGGGACGCCTCAAGTGGGCATAGACATACTACTACGAGTCTGTCTCCCCTTATAGAAGGGGTCGTAGTATCCTCGTCAGGAGGGGTGACGGAGCGAATCATTCCTCGCCGCGATTTTCACCCGATGAAGCGAGTTAGTTGCCTGTTGTTTGGTCTAGTTGCTAGCAAACAACCCGTTATTAAAAAATGATATGTTTCAATGCGTGACAGAGCCTTCAGAATTGAACTGCTCTTCCCACAATGGCTGAATTTAGTACCTTTTGCATCACTTTAAGGGAAATATGTCCACAAATCTTGCTGTATCTGCGATAGGCGTACCTACTTGGGTGAATAAATATATTTTCGAAGCAGGCGCTGCATGCGCGAGCATTTGTTTTACGGGTGGACGTTCAGTTATCCCTATAGCAGAGCTGGTCAGGCTTCAATGACATACATACGCCAAAGCCTAGGCCCAGTCCTGGGCCGTGGCACATGGTCACACAGTGCCTCATGCTTGAATTTGAATGAATGGACTGCAATTTGATCCTCAAAGTTATTCATCCTTGATATTCATGACATTCATGAGTCGCAAGTAATAAACAATAGCTAGGTGAAAAATTTTACCACGGAAAAAGACTCAGGTCCGAACGGGTCAAGTGATTCAACAAGCTGAGTTTACTAACATTCTCAGATTTGCAGAAACTCAATTTCACAGACGTCGTTATATCTCGAATTACCCGATATACCGGTTCCGCGAGATTTTTGTGAGTTCTGACGAGTCATTTTGTGGCGAAATATACCAATGCCGACAAATGCAGGTGTTTGCTTTGAATTCGAACGGCGTCCGGTTCGATCTGATCTGTCACTTTTTTATGGTACTGGACCACTGCACCTTTCTGATGATTCATTTGAACATCAGTTACGGTTTGTTAAATTGATGCTGAACATTTTTTAATTCCGAAGGTTGAGCGCTTTCGTACAGTTGTACGGAATTCCTTCCAGGAACTGTGACCGCTTTCAAAGCTCACTTTATGTCGTGAAGAACAGTGGGCTTCATCGATCTCGTTCCGTGAAGCATACAGTTCCTGCTTCCTCTTAGACGAAGGGTTCCCCAGCAGGCTGCCAGGTTCTGTTCACCGAGTTCCCCCGCACCTACGGCCCCTCATCTCTCAGTGGGTGAGATACGGGCTCTTTTGTGTTATTCTGCGAAACACGTCTGATTATTGAACGAAACATAACAAAACAACAAGGCAATTCCTTTGCCGTGTATTGTTGATCGCGTTGATCAATCTTCAGTTGTCGTGAAATTGCTAGCGAATTCAGCCGATCTCGAAACTAGTGTCTCTCCTCTCCTCGGTCGAAGGGTAAAGGGAATTCCACAAGAAGGTCGGAGGTCGACGAGAAGGTCGGAGGTCGAAGGAAGGAAATGTACCTAGTTGAAAAAGAGGTGAGTCTTAAGCTTGGAGAGGCGCGCCTTTAGCGGCCAGGGTTGTGCTGCGAGCTGTCTAGCAGGCCTGTCCCGGCGACGCGTGCGCTAGCCGATTAGCTGACTCTGGCCGTGTAACTATGGCAGCTCTAGCAGAGAGAGCGTTAGTGACATTCAGCTCAGAACCAATGAAACTCGCCCAACGCGCAAATCATGGGACATTGAAGAGGTCCCATGTCTTGGCATTTGAGCCGTTTTCTCTCGATTTTCTGCGTCCTTTTATCACTGACCAACTCTAGCAGGGTTGTGCCCCAACGGTCTAGCGTTGCCGTACCGATGACAGGCGCGATCACCGATTATGACCCTTCACCGTCAGATCTGGCAGCTTTAGAGAGAGAGAGCGTTAGTGTTGATGAGATCAGCACCAGTGAGACTCGCTCAGCGTGCAGATCATGACCGGAAAAGAGGCCCATCTTTTGATATTGGAGCTGTTTGTCTCGATTTTCTTCACTCCTTTATCACTGCCCACCTCTACCTTGATTTCTTGTGTGATGCGTTTTTGTCATTGAGTCCCGTTCAGTGTATAAATGAAATTTTCAGCTAAGCACAATTTCAGCGGCTAGATTAGGTAGGCAAGGCAAGCTTTTAACCAGCAGACCGTGAACAGGGCAAGCCAGCAAAAGTGGCGTTCGATTTTTTTTTCACTTCGTGTAAGGCTAACTCGCTTGAACAACGAGCATACTGCGCTTTACTTATACTGGTTTGGTGAAACAGCAAACTCTTCAAATTTAGCCGCGTCCGAGCACAGCGCCAAGCTTTCCTAAACACGTTCAAGACCGTGTGGTATCATGTCGTACTGCACTTTCACATGGAGCAGACTAGTCTTCCTCGGTTTACTTGGCGTTTTTTCCTGCTCCACAACTGTCCATAAACATCATTGATCCGAAAATCAATTTTCTCATTACTAATAATGCAAACACTGAAGGGTTAATGACTATTGATGAGGGAATATGAGAAAAGTACCCCACTACGGCGGTCGTCAATGTGTTAAAGGTTTTCCCAGGCAGGTAACATTGTCATAGACGAAATGGGCAAGAAAGTCTTCTAGTCTAGTCGCAATGCCGACCTTTCAGATCTCTCATCGTCACTTCGCTGGGCTAACTCACAGTTAGAGCAGTACCTTACTAGACAGAAAAAAAAACAACTGAGGAGGAACTTTTTCACTTACAGTTCCGACGGGAGCCATGCGGGAAAACACCCTACTCTAAAAGTTTTTCGGCCTCGGGTGTAGTTGGAAGGGGGAAGGAGAGAGTCGTTGAACATCGTTATGTAGAGGCTAAAAAGCTATGAGAAAAGGTTTCACCTCCATCTCTTCGCTTAGATTTCTTCGTGGACAGCAAAAGTTTCACCCACGATGGGACTCACCAGGAAAGGTCATTAGGCCAACCCGGTCAAATGAAATGAAGTGCACATTTCTGTACGCAGAATGAGACGCTGAGCTCAAATCTGCTTTCATTATCTGCTGAACTCTTCTCTAAGGAGTTACGGAGGGTTTTTGTTGCCGCCCTTGATTTTCAGTGTTTTGGCTGCAATCACTTGTTAGCTTCATAACAGAAGTCTCGAAGGAAGAACCGAACAGCCAAGTCGCTGAGTTTCGGCAGCGCAGTTGGTAGGGGTCTTCCTTCTCGAGCAAGGGGTTGCGGGTTCGGTTCCAGCCCGTAGCTTGGACTTTTACTTTTTGTCAGCATAGCTAAAAAAAACCTTTTTGAATCCGTTATGTTATCAATGCATGCCCCACGCTACACATACAGAGAGTTTGCAAGCAAATTCTCTTAAGCTCGAGCGCTTTTCGTCTGTTAGTGCATATGGTGCCCGTAGTGGAGGTACCAGTCTATCCCTTGGCAAGTAGGTGCGATATTCGTGTTCAGAGGATCAAAATACCCCTAGAAGCGAGTTTTTCGCAAATTCGAGGTCACAAAGTAATTGAGAAAAAGCGCAGCAGTGATGGGATTACCACTCCTCAAACTCCACATTTTTGGGTGGACCGATCATGGACGATGGGGGAGAGGAGAAAAAAGGGGTTGCATTTGAGAATAATGCCTTGCAGGTCTTCGGAGTATGCAGACGGACTAGCCAGACACAATTTTTGTCTATTCTCAAAAGTTTACAGTGGGTTTATTCTACCAAAGTGCCAGCCTTTCTATAATGGATTGGTGGATCGGTGAGTAAGTGACAGTCCAAATTTTCGAGGTTAGGTCAAAATTTCAGAATTAGCTAGAAGTTCGCCCAAAGGGAGAGTCCGCCTGCCTAGGAATATCACATCTGGTCAGAGCAAAAATGCCTGAAACGTGCGCTACAAGCGTCTAAACTAGTGAGGAGCGATGCCGCCCAAGTTCGTGATCAATTGCTCTTAACTTCTTTATGCGGTTAGCTATACGCATGCATGTTCTATTAACGATGTTAGGGGTCTTCCTAGCTATCTTGCTGCAAACGGCAAAAGAATAAGCTCGTCAAGGAGTCGATTCCCTGACCTCTTTTTCGTGAGCCTCGACCACTGCCTCTGCGCTTTACCTGCTTCATAATTCCTTTCAGAGAAGAGTTCAGCAGATAAGGAACGAATATTTGAGCTCAGCGTCCAAAGGCGCGTATAGACATATTCATCTCATTTGAATTGGCCGGGTTGACCAAATGACCTTTCCTGGTCAGAGACAACCGTCGCACTCGCGTTTTTGGACATATTTTTCACCCCCTTCCCCTCTCTCAAATGGGTCCCGGTGCAATCTCCCTCTTTCTGTTTTGTTGGCAAACAAGCACATGGATATTAGTTCATCATATTTAAAGCTCGTATCAAAAGATTGCGACTGCGTCACGGCATTAGTCTGAGGGCGCGCCAAGTTTCATTCAGGCAGTCCGGGCTTAGCGCGTTAACAAAACTTATTTCAAACGGGCTTAGCTTTCTTCGCATCATACGTTCTCCTGTCGTTCAGTTGGATTTAGAATGTGCAGGACTGCTTCAGCGAATTTTTGAAGTTACCTCAAAACTCGGAAAGTGCGTCTGTTATGAAGTGGAAATTCCACATTTTGAAATGCACCCCTTCCTCTTATAGTTGGTTTTGACATTTTTCTATGCAACATTTTTGAGATGTTTCAAAAAATAAGCCTCAAGTACTTTTCCCTGAGGGTATAAAAGTTTGATGGACGTTCGTTTTCACCAAAAATCCTTCCATTCGCGTTTTTTGTGCTACTGCGGGTTTTTGAGCTCTAGTTGACCATAAACCTCTTTTTCCTCGTTTCTTTGGCAAAACCTTGATTGCAGGGAAGATCAGAGAGAAAGCCGCTCAATGAACTCTTGATCATTTTTCAAAGTTCATTTCTTGAAAGAACCCTACTTTTGTACATCCTTTTTCCCCTTTAGGCTTTCGAGTAGGAACTTCGAGTTTTTGGATTTCCAGTAACTGTAACCTTCAAAAAACTGTTTTGCTGGTGAAAAGGTGTTTTGGAAAAGACCTGCGCTTTTTAACATGTACCAAGATAATCCTTAACAAGCTCTCTTAACACTTGAGAGACCGCGCGAATTTTACGTTCCGCAGCCGCGCGTTACTTCGGTGAAATTTTTAGGGATCGCTAGGAAATTCAAAAGAAGACCCCACTGGATAATGCAGAAGAAATCTTATCGGTTAAAATGGAACAGAAAATGAATCAAAAACCTGATAATTGTTTGCAAACGCGAGCTGAGAGGTCCTATGCGGTCGGAGGACTGCAGCTCACGTATGGGTTGCGTCCTGCACTTTCTTGGTCTTTATACAGTTCGAATACCTTGGGATTCGTCCAGTGCAGTTCCACTCGTGATAAAACAAATTTAAAAAGCCCTGCTCTGAGATGTGGTTGGCTTTCCATGATTCCAAGTTGCGAAGGCATTTAAAAGCCTATTTGTTTCACTATGACCTGTGGAACCTACACGTTCCCATCCCGTTCGTGTCATGGAGAGAGCCCATGTCTAAAGAAGTGTTAGAAATTCATCGAGGCTGCAAAAGTTACAAGCTCGTCATCCTCGTTGGGGCTCCGGGCCTCATGTTTCACCCCGTTATGTGAAATTTAGACAAGGCGGTCATACTCAAACTGCGCTTTTTAACACTTTGGAGACCGCGCGTGTTTCACGTTCCGCGGTCGCGCGGGACTTCGGTGAGATTTTGAGGGATCTTATCTAACAAATTCAAAAGAAGAACCCACTGCGTAATGCAGAAGAAATCTCAACGGATAAAGTGGAAGAGAAAATGAATGAAAAACCTCATAACTGTTGCCGAAATACCAGCTGAAAGGTCCTATGCGGTCGGAGGGGTGCACCCACATATGGGCTGCGTGGGCTCCAAGGTGTTAAATCACATTTTGTTCACCAATTTTTGTTCCTTTGCTGTTCTGCTCTCTCATTCATCTACCAATGACGATATCGCCCGGAGGGACCCCCTCACTTCATGAGCGTAATACTACCCCCCCCCCCTTCTCCGCATCCCTCGTCCGAATAATATGAACAGACGGTTGGAGCTTTCTTTGTGAGGGTGGGGGTGCTCCCGCCAGACCTTTGCGCTAAACTACACTCATAGGGAGATGGCAAAGAAGGCCTGCAAAGAATACTGCTCAAATTGTTTCGCGTGTTTCCTTCTGAAATGATGGTTGTCATTGTCTGTCGTTAAAGGCATGCCCCAGGATCGCAGTAGTTTGGCTCTTGTACACGAATGCGAATGTATTGGTGCCAAGTGGGCCGGCAGTAAAGAATAAAGGAAAAGAAACCTTAAAAAACTCCTAGGTTAAAGGCTCATTCACCCTCTGCACCGGACTGCTAAAGGGATGGGAGACTAAGCGCGGAGAGTAGCGCTACAGTTGAGAGATCGCCAGACAGCAGCCTGATAAGAGAAAAGTCTGCAGCTTGGGCAGCTTACTTAACAAGGCCCAAGCGCTCCTGTCGGCTGGTTTCTGTGTACGCGAACGCCACATTTGTGATGGTACTTTAGGGGTCTATCACTACAGACCGAAGAGAAGTTTTCAGACGACCTCTGATGGGGTTGTGTCTTTAGATGGAGATGATATTATACATTATTTTTGTGTTTTTTTACGACACAGCAACATTTGAACACTAATAATGTTGGACTCGAGAGTTCCTACTTTCAAGCTAATCCAACAGGCTTTCCAGACAAAACAACGCATTGGGGTACCCACATGTCTGGTATTCGCGCACCATATCCCCGCACTCCCCCACCGCGTTCTTTGAATGTTCGGCCATGATATTCTGTTCTGCACCAAAGAAGCAAAATTGCGTGCTGCTCCCTTCCGAGTTTGCACTACTAACCTCGTTCAGCCGGCTGGGCGGGGTAGCTAATTGCAAACGATTCAGAAAAGTCCGACAATGGGCTCGTTAAATTCCAATACGTGGGACATACTTCTTCTTCTCCTTCTCTCTAGTATCTATCCTGCACAGTCACAAGGTTTGCTGTTCTTGCCATACGTCGCCACTCAGTCCTCTCCCAGGCGTCTTCTGCTATGATCTTGATTTCAACGAGTCCCTCATGACACCCCTTCATCTTCTGTGCTCATGGTCGCTTGTTCTTGGCTACTGTCCCTTCCCGCACCTTTAGTTGAAGGCAGCCGGTCTGGGTAACCGCTCTGAGATCCTCGTTTTCGACCCTGTCGCGTCACCTCGAGCGGGATGCCCGTCTCAGCACGCTTATTTCCGCGAACTGAAGCTGCCTCGTGATTCTTTTTAAGAGGTCAGCACTTCTGCCGCATAGCATCGCCGGCCTTTCCACTGTTCGGTACGCCTTATTCGAGCGTTCTAGAGCACCTTCAGTTGCGAACAATCCCACTAGATTCCCTCCATTTCATCCATGCCCCTTTGATCCGTGCCTGTACTGTCTATTCTTACGCTATTGCTGACGGCTGTGTAGCTCCCAGGGTAACCCGAACCAGGGCCAACCATCCATTAACCCTTCGACTGCTAGTAGTACACACCACCCCTTTAGTCAAAGGCACTAGCACAGCTTTGGGGCTTATTCAGACTGAAGTGCCCGCTTGATCGAGGTATTGTGCATAAATGGAAATGTTATGATAACAAAACGCTGATAACAAAACGTCACACGTTAAAGCGGTTACTCCGGATAAATTATTAGGCTGACTCATAATTTTGGGACACTTGGGATGTTTTTCGATTCTGTCACTTATTTATTTATTTCATTTTTTCTTTTTCTCCCTAGCGTTAGTCCCACGCAATCGGAGGGTCCGCCGTTTTTGTCAGCCGTCGCCACTTGGATCTGTTCAGGGCATTTTCCATCGTGCCGTGACCTCACCCAGGTCCTTCCTGATTGCTTCTTTTCACCTTTTCTTCGGGGCTCCTCGCGGTCGTTTGCCTTGTACTTCAAAGTCCATCGCTGACCATTACAGGTCAAAAATTTACTGATGTTCGTGGAATGTTCCCAGCAGGGTCAACCGTCCGTTCGAACTGTTCGAACGAAGGGGTCGCATTTTGGTTGGAAGGGGGTCGCAATTTCGAGGACTGCCAGCCACAGGCGCGTGCGTGGCGTATCCAAGGGCAAGAATTGTTTGTTCAGACCGCATTGGATTCGATTAAATATGCACAGAGAGACAGTTTTAGGCAAATTACGGTGTTTTCCTATGCAGTAAAGAAGTGTTGAATGCATCCTTATGAAAGGCTCGACTTCTCGGAGCTGAAAATAAAGTTCTTCAAAGACCTAATTTTTTGGAGCGCCTCTTCTAGAGAATTGTAATATAACTGAGTAATAGTGAATCTCGTAGTCTCCAAAAATGTCTTCGCCCCTCCCCAACAAGCTCTTTGAAGGAAGTTATTATTGCTGAAAGCTCAAAAACTCGCTTGTGCTGCTCAAAAACCCATGGGATCAAAATTATAAACGTGTGATTTTCTCGAGAAACGGATTTTGAAAAAGTTTGGTGATTTTCAGAAAGAGCAAGTCCTGTACTTTCCTGTATGAAAAAAGTGCATCACAGAAATGAAAATGAAGGAGTTATGGTTCCTGAAAGCCCAAAAACTCGCTTTTGCAGGGAAGATGTTCAAACGAGACAATTTTTTTTTGAAAAAGAGGTCAAACACTTCACTTTTTATACTGTTTTCATAGAGAAATACTTGTCGTTACTAAAACTTTTTACAGTTTTCCAAAAGGTTGCATACAAAAGATATTATGGGCCTTCATAGTTGAAGGTGCGCCTTCTTAGAATTTTGGGTTTTCCTCTTCTAACAGAAGTACTTTCCGAAGAGTTAGGCAATAATTTTCTGAAAGCGCACCTCAGGCACAATCAAAATCTACCTCAACAAGTCAAAAAGTACGTCCCAAGAAAGTTAATCCTCTCTAAAAATTTTTTCTTCGCCGCGTCCCGTTCTTCCAGCCAGGTGGTACCTGCCGCGCTCCAAGGTTGACGCCGCAACGCAGACGCTTTCTGGCACAACGGATTCATGTCTAGCACTCCTACTAACAAAAACAGGGGGTCGAAAATGGACCCCCTCGAGAGCTAGGGGGTCGCAAAAATCCCCAAAAAGGTTCGAACGTGACGGTTGACCCTGCCCCTGATACTTTTGACACCCGCTAGATGTAACGTGCCGAAGTCCTTGGTGAGTTCAGTTTGAGGAATGACGTGAGGAGAGGTTGCTACGTCACTGGTTTTGAGAACTGCATGAAATTTGGTTTCATTAGGAAGAAGACATTTTACCCTCTCACATAATGCACAGAAAAGGGAGATGAAAATGGTGCGACTCGGAAAAAAGTGGTTATGACCGCGCGCGCGGTCTCCATAATTTTGGCCCACCCTGTACATTATTGGATACGAAAAACAATTTTTATCACTGAGCATGAAAATACGGAAGGAATAATGACCATTGATAAAAGAGGGCTGGGCTGACACACAATTAGAGCAATACCTAACTAGAAAAAAAAACAACTAGGAAGGGCCCTTTTCATTTTCAGTGCCCACGATAATGTACAGATCCGTGATCACGGCAGAAGTCTCTTCCTTGAAACTCTTATGAGACAAGCGAGACAGTGAATTATGGGCAAGAAGTCATTCTGCTTCCGGATGTATCGAAACAATGTGACAATGCGAGAAAATCCACTCTAGAATCTTTTCGGCCTCGATTGTGATTTGAACGGGGTGGGGGGGGGGTCATGGAACATCATGGTGTAGAGACTGAAAGGCTTTCAAAATTATGAAAAAAAGGTTCACTTCCTTCTCTTCGCTTAGATCCCGTCTTGCACAGCGAAAGTATCACCCACCGTAGAGCTCTGGGTCAACCGTCGTGGAAACATTCACGACACCTCCCCTTTCCCAAATCGGTCCCGGTGCAATTTCCCCTCTTAATAATTGATTGGTAAGCAAGCACATGATCATTAGATTATCATATTCGAAGCTCGTATCAAAAGTTTACGGCTGTCTTGCGGCGTCCCGGGAGCGCGCCATGCTTCATTCAAGCAGTCAGCGTGGAACGCGTTAACAAAGTTTATTTAAACGGACATGACTTTCTTCGCATCATACGTTTTTCAATCGCTTTGCAGATTTGGAATGTGGCATGGCGCTGCTTGCACGATTTTTTAACGTTACCTCAAAAGTCGGAAAGTGCTTCTGCTATGAAATGGAAAACACTAGCTTTGAAAATTTGTATTCCTCCATCTCTAACAAAACATAACATCTGTTTAATGCCAAACTTTCGAGAGAAGTAAAAAGATGGATAAAGTTCAAATTTTTTCTCTATAGCCTGTAAGAAATTTGATGAACATCTATTTTTTTCCGAAAATTTCCCCATTCGCACTTTTTTTTCGTGCGAATGCGGGTTTGTAGGCTTTCAATGACATGAATGTTTTCTTCCTCGCTTCTGTGACAAACTTTTAGTAACGTTTTCAGATCAGAGAAGAAGCTCTCCAATGAGCACTTGATCATTTTTCAAAGGTTTTCTTGAAAAACTCATACTTCTTTCCCTTCAGGGCTTTCGTCAAGTTTTTGGATTCACGGGACCTATTCCTTCAAAAAGCTTATTTGGTGGTAGAGGCGAATGTTTGAGCTAGTCTTGCTCTTTTTCTAATATAACATGTACAAAATTAATGATGAACAAGCTCTCTTAAAAAATCTGGGTTGTAAAACTTTTATTTTCGACTTGAGAAGTCAATTCTTTCACTCGAGAAGTCAATTCTCCCATGTCAGTGCACTTCTTGCTCTTTGTAAAGCTCGAATACACTGATGGTGAGATTTCTTTAGAACACTCTTGCTCGTGATGAATCGAATCAAATCGGTCGCCGCCAACAAAAAACTCCCTCTTTTGAGATGCGGCAGGCACTTACCTGTGGTTCAAAGTTGCGAAGGCATTTAAAAATCTTCTTTCGTGTGACCTTTGAACCTTGCCGTTTCCATGTTTTTCGTGTCACGATGCGAGCCCAAGCCTACAGAAGTCTGCTAGTTCCATTCAGAGTGCAAAAGTTGAGCTCGTTATCCTCGCTGCGGCCCTCGGCAACGCTCGTGGTTCACCGCACCGATTTGTTAGAGATATACAAGGCAGTCGAAGCTAAACTGTGAAATATTTTTTTCACATTTTTCCACGAATACATGTTTTCTTCCAGTTTCCCTCCCCATTCACCCACCAATACAATACGCCGCGGGCTCCAGCCTTTACGATCGCCTCCCTTCAGAGATCATAATACGACTCCTCCCCACCCCCTCTGTGAGAATAAGGGTGCTGCTGCTGGGCAAAACTGTTGCGCCGCGATGCGGCCCCGCATCTACACTTGCACTAAACTACATTCGGAGGGGGTTGGCAGAGGGAGCTCGCAAAAAATACTACCTAAATTATTTCGAGTGTATCCTTCTGGATGGTTCTTAACATTGTCAGTCTTTATATTCAGTGGAGTTTATATTATACATTCATTTACATTTTTTCTTTATGACACAACGACACTGGATCACTGATAATGTTGAACTTGAGAGTTTCTACCTCCAACAAGCCTATTTCCAGACAAAATGAACGCATTTGGGTACCGTCATATCTGGTATTCCTACACCATACCCCCTCACTCCCCTCCAACAGCTTTCTCTGAATGTTCGGTCGTGATATTCTGTTCTGCCTATTCACCTGTATCACCTGCCGTCTCCTTGATCATCGAATTGCTCAAGCGGGCACTAGCAAAGTTTCCCCTATATCATGCTAAAGACCGTTTTGTAAAAGATTGGCACACCCTGAACGACCTTCCTTGCTAGCTGTGCGACTATCGCAGGCGTCCCTTGCCTACATAGCCTCGCTTCATTGCTTGCTGTCTAGGAAAATCTTTACGGAAAGTTTGGCTGAGTTCGGAGGCAGCTGAACTTTTATGCTTTCCTGTTTCACCAAACAGTATAAGTGAAACGGGGGGCTCCCGCTGTTTCACGCCAAATTGGCCTGCGAAAAATGGAGAAGCATTTGAACAGACCTGAACATTTTGAAACGCCACTTTTGCTGGCTGGCTTAGTTTACGGTCTATTGGTGAGAAGCCCATGTGGAATTTCTCAAGTGTCCATTATGCTTTGATCAAGGAGGGAGTTTCAAGATTGTTCGAATATGTAAAGAAATACTGGATGATATACTTCTGGCAGATCATTCCTGAAGGTCACATGGACTTACCCTAGACCTTGCGATCAGTCCCACACACACACTTGGAGCTGCAGCAAATTCGTTCTGGGTACGAGGCCTCAATTGAACGCGTGTAGTGATTGATGCATTCGGATCTTAAAAGGATTCGTCCACATGAAAATCATGGTGCTATCGCACCTGTAAGTCACTGGCTCGAACTTGTCATTGAGACAAGACGAAAAGAAAAGTTAGGACAAACAGTCTCAGCAGCGAGACTAGGTAGGCAGACCGTAAACAGGGCCAGCCAGCAGAGTGGCGTTCGGATTTTTTTCACTCTTAGTGAAGCTTACTTCGCTGAATAACGAGTATGCCGTGGTCCAATTATATTGGTTTGGTGAAACAGGAAACCTTTTGAATTTAGCCGCGTCCGATCCAGCGCCAAACTTTCCTCAACTTGTTGGCGACCGTGAGGTATGATGTCATTCCACACTTAAAATGTGGCAGATTAGTTTTCCTTGATTTAGTTGGCATTTTTTACTGTTCCACAACGGTCCGTAAACATTATTGGATCCGAAATAAATTTTCTCATTACTGATAATACAAAGGCTGAATGATTAATGCTACTGTGCGTTTCGTATTTATAAGGTGACCCAAAAAATTGCATTTTCGGAACCAGCATTCAACTGGTGATTTTTTCGCTATCGTTATTCCCCACTACAATTGACTCCTGCATCGCAACTCTGGTGGGAGCAGCTTTTCTTCGAGCTTGATCATTTTTAAGGGCTCATTTTGGACTTCGATTCAAATGATAATTTTCGCAAGTATCTACAACAGTTAGCCATGTGTCGGCAATGAAATGAGTGCCTCTCTTCAGAAATTCGACGGGTTTCAGTTCGAAGAAGTGCTGGATGTCCTCCTTCAAGTGTTGGCGAAATACTTTTTATCCTTAACACGTTGCGACATCGCGCGTTTTGAGTTTTTGCACCGCGTGGGACAAGTGGGAGTTACTTCCGTCCCTAAGTTTTGCACACAGTGTGCGAATGAAAACTCAAGCTAATGGTATGCACAATTCCAGCACCGAGACTGAGTAGGCATGATAAGCTTTTACCACCAACAGACAGTAGGAGAAGTTTGTCTGCTTACGGCCGCTGACAGAGGAGGCGTTTTTATGGAAAACGCCTGCTCGTGTATACGCCGTGCACCTATCTGTGGGCAGAATTCGCACTCGCATTCGAAATTCTTCTGTTTTCCCGAAGAAGGTGTTAGTATTCCGACTGAGTTGTATTGTGCTATTATATGGCGCTCTTGTTTCACTTTCCCATGATCTGCTCTACACTTTGTTCTCTTCGGGTTTTCAGGAATGTTTCATCATCGAAGACAGACCATTTTTTTGCACTACACTGTAACAAGTTTTTGGCTATTGTCTATTGTACTCATGATATGACCTGTTGACAGAAACCGAATAGCGTTGATTAAGGGTAATAAGCTGATGGTGAGACTGAGATAGTGCTTTGCATTGCTTTAATGCTCCCATGGAGCTCATGTCTGTGTGACTCTCCGACAGTGTGCAGAGCTCCTGAGAAACGTTAGAGGCTGAAAGTGCACTCTTGGACACTGCACTTTTCAAGCCGTCTTGCAGCCCGTTTGTGGATACGACCCCTCCCTTTTCGGCCGTTGAATACGAACCCCTCGTTCTTTCTTTGTGCAACGCAGGGTTGACCCTGCTTGGGGTCGGTAACGTCAGTCGCATCGTGGTGCAGATAGGAGGGAGCGCAGCAGAAAACAAGGATATGTGAGGAAATGAGATAAAATATTTTCTGCAGGTGCGGTCGCTCCGACCTCTACCGTCGAGAAGGAACTATTTGAAAGTACTACAAAGAGTGAAAGCGCATTTTCGCAAGGAGCACGATCACATGTGCACGCGCGCTGTGGAGGCATTTCCTCTACCTAACTCCCGGCTTGCCCCCAATACCTCGTTGAGGATAGCACTGTTGTTTAGGACATTGTCGCAAAAACGCCAACAGTTCTGGAAAGACCCTGAGAAAATGAAGCTGTTCCTTAGGTTGCAGGAGTTATGAAATGTGTTTAGTGCAATTCGGTTTCTGTCAACAGGTCATATCATATGTATAACACCTTTCAATAGATTCTACAACTTCAGTGGAGGTCGGATGCATGGCTTGTACTGAGAGGAGATCGGAACGATGAGTGCCCCATTTCTTGTCGTTTACGTTGGGAGTGTTGATTCTAGATACATTGCGAGCGTTGCCAATGAATTAACTTGCGATGGTGGAGAAGGGAGCGGTTTTTAGGTGGCCGAGATGCATCCTTGATAGATTTCACGGAATGGGAGAGATATTGCTTTTTAAATGGCAAAAACTCGCATGGAAATTTTAGCATCCTCACGCTCCCTCGACAAAATTTGGGAGTCCCTATCTCTTCGAAAGTGAAGATTTTAGATCAGTTACAATATTGCCCGGTAGTAGCAAATCCAGCTCTGTAACCCTACCACATAGTGCTGCAAAAGCTATGAAATGGGGGGAATGAAAGCCTTTTTATCGAGAGTGTAGATTTCGACGGTTTTGAGCGGGGCGTCGGCAAATCTGACCCGCGGATAAATCACTACAACCGAAGCACTGCAACTGAATGCCTTGCTGCACATTGATGGAACTCGCTTATTCACATCAAATCAAATTTGGAGGGGTCGTATCAAGACCCCGATCCGAGGGGGGGGTCGTAGTGATGGGACCACGTCCTCGACACGATTTTCACCCTGCTTCCCGCTCTGAATGCAAACTTTCAATGTACCGACATGCAGGTTACCAACCGCAAGCACACAAGCACACTACGTAGCGCACACCAAGCAGCATGGATTCTTTTGAGTGGAGACAGCTGGTATGAATCAACATAGCACTGCAGAAACAGGGGGTCCATCCCCTGAATCGCCTGCATTTCAGGGCAAGTACGTGGTGTCTTCTGGACCGCGATTCACCCTCTATCCGCCGGCTGAGGTCGCGCCGCCTAGACTCGCCACTAACCGGCTAGAGATTGGAAGAGGACCCTCATTGGAAGGAGTTCGTGATTCTTCTGCCTATTGAAGAAGCAAAATTGTGTGCTGGCTCCCTTCTGGCGAACGCGTACCTAGTAAAAGCTAGGTTAACCGCCTGTTGCGCACTGAACAAGAGGGGGTCGTGTTTGCATGTGGAAGAGGAGGGAGTCATAACGTCAAGTACCATTCACAAAACTACGATAGAAGCTGCCAGGGCGTGGCTAGGTGACAAAGGAGGACAGACTTTCAACTGCCACTGCGAATACGCATCGCAGACGGTTGAATGGCGCATCCCAGAGCGGGATTCTTTACTGAGATACACCATATTTCACAGGCGGAAAAAAACCTTTCAGAGAAACTCCCATGCTTTTAGACCGAGTCAAAGTGGGGGAAAGTACAGCGAATTCGGCGGATTGACACGGGTCCCAATAAAAACCTCTGACAGTTGAAAGGTTTTTCTTTTGAATAATTAGCATATGCTACTGAGTACTATCGCGACTTCAGTGGTTTTTATCGCTTCTTAATATGCCGACTTTGAAGAAATTTATGGACATTTGAAGGTTGAAAACTCACGTTGCAGGAGTATGGCCTAGAGGGAAGAGCCGGAACAACGGGACTTTTTTTTCGCGAGAGCGATTTTTGTAAAATAATCGGCACTTTTGGAACTGCTAATCTTCTTGTTTCTATATATCGTTAGAAATTGCAAAAAGTAAATAATGAAGGAAGCAATGAACGTTGAATGATGAGAACTTGCGTATGCGCAAAAAAAAAACGGGTCAACGGGACGCTTTTTTTGGAAGAATCGGATTTGCACAAGTTCAAGACTCCTGGAAAGAGAACACTTTGGAGTTCGAATGTTTTTGTATCCCATTTTAAGAAAGATATAACCTTTTAAATGAAAAGGTTTGTATCGTAACGTAATTGCTGCAAGGTTCAGTTGTTCATTTACAAGAAAGGAGTGTTGAGAGTTCACAAAAAAACTTGGTAGGTTCTGAAAGTAGAAATCTCTGCAATTGCGATCATGCTTAGCTTTACGCAAAATTTCAAAAATTGCTTCTACTACTTCATGAGTAAAATTTTATGTTGCCTCGATTTCCTCCTTTGAACGGGACAAAGCGCACGGAATTACTATTGTCCATCGCCTCTCTGTCGGTGACGGCCCATACATCGATGATGAGCATAAAAATATGTAAAAAAAAACACAGTAGCTAATGCGGGGGGTCGCTACTGATCCATCTGAAAGGGAAAGAGTTCGCAAGAAGTTTTGAAATCGGCACAAGGCATGGGTGACCCTGACTGAACGTCTCCCCCATCTGGCTGTACTTTTGAATAACTCCATAAATCGTGTGGCGGCCATAATATGATGTCAAGTTTATACATAGAAGGCCAAATGAAGGTGCTGTCTGTGATTAGTTCTTGGTTTTTGTTTTTTTTATCCAAGTTTCACAGACCGTGCTTGCCTTACTGCATATTTTCCTTGTTGCCTGGTCGTGAATTCCTGTAATGGCCGAATTATTGTTGTCAGACTTTTCTGAGAATATCCGTATGTTCACGATTCGGCATAATTCATTTAAGCTTCACAAGTTTTCTAAAAAACGAACTCAGACGAACTCTTGCCCTGCGTGTGTGTAAAATTCCGTCTTTTTGCGCGAAATGGTTGGCTTGTTGCGGATTATTTGTTCGCTGACTCTGTTTGAGATTCGTGAATCTGTCTCTTGGCCTTATTTCTTTTGGAAACTAGTGAAAGTTCGGGGTATTCCAGTCAGCAGGGGGAATCATTATGCAGTTTCTCCAGAAAACTAGGGTAACTCCGAGCCAGGGGTGGTGTACCCAGTCTAGGGGGTGGGGGTGAGGGCAGTCACTTGACTTGCGTGAAAATCTGGAATGTTCGAATTCGCACTAGTTTGCCAAGGAACTATGATGATGCCCCCTAACTAGAGTAGACAGATTCAACCCTATCGTTGTTACTTTTTGGGATTTTGTCACGACTCCTTCCCCTTTCATGGGCGATTTGATACGACCACCCCCCCCCCCTGTATTGTGTACATATGCTGTATAAGAATAAAAATTTCTTTTGGATGATATGCACAGAAAGGGCCACGTGAAACATATAAGGGGCCATAACTAGGGCTAGGGCTATAACTTCCTTCATATTCAAGCTTTTGCACCGAAACGATATGATTTGAAAAATTCAAATCATTCACTCTCCAATTTGTCTAAATTTTCTTCCAAAGTTAATTTAATAAAAACTTAGCTCGTTGGAACTTTTTTCTGTGCAAATGCAACTTTTCAACCTTCAAACGATCATATCTTCGTTGAAATTCATTCATTTGGGAAGCTGAACACGGTATGACAAACTACAGATTCAAGCTTCTTGAGAAGTGCCCGAACGTTCCCTGGAAAGTCAGCAGTTCAAAAATTAGTCCCGTTGTGACTTTTAGAGGGCTTTGCGTGTCATTTTTCTGGAATTGCGATTTTTCAACCTTCAAACGATCATAACTTTGTTAGTCATTCGCCGTAACCTCCAGGGAAAGCAATTTATTGTTGAACATAGGATGTGTTAGAAAGCGCTTGTAGTGGCATACCCTGCCTTGGTGTGTGCCACGCCTTGGCCGCGCTTCTGATTCGCTGACTCGTTTGGAAGCTCATTTAGAAGGAAGTGGGTTTATAAGATGCTATAGTATAGTGCTGCTGTTTCTGCAAGTCTTTCTCTTCATGACTGCGTCTATGCGGGGAGAGGGCTCTGCATAATTGCACAATGAACCCACTGCTGGCCACCGAGAGAGTACGTCCCCCCCCCCTAAAACCTGAATCAAGTACGACACCCTCGTTGGTATTTGTCCCAACATAAGGTTGGCCCCGCTCCGGGATTAGGCGCGCCCGCCTGTCCCATCCCGGCGGCAGTAGACAGGCGGACAAGCAAGATGTTGCGCTTCTTTTGCCACTCGAAAGTGTCATTGGCACAGGAGCAACTTGAGGAAGGTTCGTGAAACTTGTCCAACACGTCCCTTCTCTATCCCAAGGTAGAATGCGACTGAAATAGAGAAGGTCGCTGTACTGGGTGTAATTTCGTTTGCTTTCCTTGTCCCTACCAGACTACCTCTCACCTCTAAATTCATAATTGAACGCTTTTCCACACCTATTTTATCCCGAATCCTGCTTTCAACACGATGACGACCGTGTGGTATGATGTCATACCACTTTCTCGAGCACACTAGTTTCCTTTATTTTTTGGCGTTTTTTCCTGTTCTCCAATGGTCCATGTACACTGTTGGATCGAAAATCAATTTTTTCTTCATACGTAATACAAACGCTTGAGGCTTAATGACCGCTGATGAGAGAACACGAAAAAAGTTGCCGCAGTACGCGCACTGTGTACGGCGGTCGTCAATGTGTTGAAGATCTCCCCAAACAGTTAACAGTTTCACAGATGGGCAAAACGTCTTCCACTAGTCGCATAACCGTACTTTTCAGATCTCTCATCATCACTTCAGTGGGCCCGAAGAAGATCGTCACTCTAGTTGACTTTTGTTTAAATTTTCTTTTTATGAATGTGAATATTCAAAGCGTATAGTAGTAAGTCAATACGGAACCTCAACGATGGCAAGATATGTGTTTTGATTGCAACAATCGATGCACAATTGCTTTTCACGTTCATTGCGGCCGATTCTGACAAATTTTGCTTCTTCACTATTGTTTCATCCGTATTTGGACAAAATTCCTCCACTGTATCTATTGGGCGCTTCTACGCCCAAAAAATACTAATCTGACTTTTTATCGGTCATGTTTTATGCACTGACCACGCGAAATTCGCCTGAAGGACCTGAGGCGGCGGCGTTCGCAAAATCGCGCCGGTCTCACGCGGCCAAAGAAGCCAAAACGCGCGCTCGCGTTCTTGGACATATTCACGACACCCCCTTCCCCCTCTCTCAAATGGGTCCCGGTGCAATCTCCCTCTTGTTGCTTTGTTGGTCAACAAGCACATGGATATTAGATCATCATAATTGAAGCTCGTATCGGAAGATTGCGACTGCGTCACGGCTTAGTCTGGGAGTGCGCCAAGTTTCGTTCAGGGAGTCAGGGCTTAGCGCGTTAACAAAACTTATTTCAAACGGGCTCAACTTTCTTCGCACCGAACGTTTTCCTGTCGTATAAGTGGGTTGAGAATGTGCAGGATTGCTCCCAGGAATTTTTAAAATTACCTCAAAACTCGGGAAGTGCGTCTGTCATGAAGTGGAAATCCCAAATTTTGAGAAAATGCACCCTTCCTTTTATAGTAGGCTGTGTTTTTCTATGCAACACTTCTGCATGCACAAAAATAAGGCTCAAATATTTTTCCGTGAGGCTATAAAAATTCGATGAAAGTTCATTTTCGCTAAAAAAAAAACCCTCCATTCGCACTATTTCATGCGAATGTAGGGAGTTTTTGAGCTCTGCTTGACCATAAACCTCTTTTTCCTCGTTTCTCTGGCAAACTCTTGATTGCAGGCAAGATCAAAGAGTGAGATGCTCAGTGAACTCTTGATCATTTTTCAAAGCTCATTTCTTGAAAAAACTATACGTATGTACATACTCCCCTTATGGCTTTCGAGTAGTAACTTCGAGTTTTGGAATTTCCAATAACTGTACCATTCAAAAAATTTGTTTTGGCGGTGAAAAGGTACTTTGGAAAAGACTTGCGCTTTTTTAACATGTACCAAGATAATCTTTAACAAGCTCTCTTATCACTTTGGAGACCGCGCATTTTTACGTTCCGCAGCGGCGGGACTTCGGTGAGATTTTTAGGGATCTTATCTAGGAAATTCAAAAGAAGAACCCACTGTGTAATGCAGAAGAAATCTTATCGGATAAAACGGAACAGAAAATGAATTAAAAGAGCTGAAGTCGGAGGACTGCAGCCTACATGTGGGTTGCGTGGGCTCCAAGGTGTTAAAATCTGGCTCGTAAAACTGAGTCAATCCTTCCACGCCACTGCACTTCCTTGGTCTTTATACAGTTCGAATACCTTGGGATTTGTCCATTGCAGTCATTCCACTCGTGATGAAACAAATTTAAAAAGCCCCACTTTGAGATGTTGCAGGCTTTCTATGATTCAAAGCTGCGAAGGCATTTGAAATTCTATTTGTTCCGCTATGGCTAAGTTTTGCACACCAGTGTGCGAAGGAAAACTGGCTAATGTTATGCAAATTCCAGCAGCGAGACTGAGTAGGCATGATAAGCTTTTAAGCGGCAGACCGTAGACAGGGCCAGCCAGTAAAAATGGCGTTCGAATTTTTTTTTTCACTTTTCGTGATGATTACTGAAGTAAACAACGAGCATGCCGTGGTCCACTTATATTGGTTTGGTGAAACAGGAAACCTTTCAAATTTAGCCGCGTCCGAGCCCAGCGCCAAACCTTCCTCAACAGTTGAGGACCGTGTAGTATGATGTCACATCACACTTTCACTACAATACCGCCACTAACTTTTGAAATTTCTCCGCTGAGCGACGGATTTGCAGCGTCGCAAAGCGTCGCCCCTTCATAACTCCCCCCAAAGCGGGTCAAAAGATTGGTGCTCTACACTATGGATAGGTCTCTCTGTTGGGTGAGTTCTACCATGTAGAAAATACTCGCGGGTACACGCCGTAAAAGATAATCGAAAAAAAACACAAGCGAAAACGCAAGTCGCGTTCTTTTTTCGGTTGTTTTCCTCAGCTGTAACTCAGAAGGTTCAGATTTTAAGACTTTTTGGCGAGAAATCTGCAAAAAAAGCGTTGAGCTCAGTCGGTCGAAGTCTATAAGAATGTGCTTTTAAAACTTTAGAAAGCGTTACTTTAGAGCGCCCATGCACTGAGCTTTGGCTCGAGAAAAAAACTGTTGAAGGTGGTGCGCATTGTATCCGTAATGATTCATGGATCGGTTTCAGAGGATGGGGTCTTAGCGTTCCAGAACGCGCGCGTATTCAACATGCCATTGTGATTGTGATGGATCGATTGCTTTTCCAGATTTCAATTGGTCCTGATTCCAACACGGGCGTTGGAGATGAGTTAAGTAGCGCTGCGCCAACATCTCTCCTCGTCGTCTTCAATGAGATAAGTAGATCAATTCTCGGCTAGGGGACAGTTAGCCCTATCTTGGTGAAATTTTCACATGTTTGAGCGATTTAGGTTTATGCCGAGAAATGAGAGGGAGAGTGAAAAGATCTCTTGTACAGTTGGTGAGCCGCTTAGCTTGAGTGTAGAAAGGAAAGTGACTATTGCTTGGTAAGAACGAGCGCTTCGCGCCCCAGTGCTGTGGCTGTGAAAATGGCTATTGTTCATGCCTTGTGGAAAGATCCGCATTTGCATTTCCAGATGAACTCGCAGACCTGAGATTGTGACCATTGCATTCCCGGAAAGTAAAATCGCTCATATCGAATTGTTATGCGTGGACTACCTCCAGATCTGAACTTTCTGTTTTTCGACCGTTTTCAGCACTAGCCCCGCATTGAGGTGGCGATGGGGAATATTATTCAACACATTTCTGCGCCCAAATCTCAAGTTCATTTTTGTCCGAAACTTTGGCCGTGGGGGTGATTGGGAGGTAATTCGATGCTGATTACAATAATGATATTCGTGTTTCGTGGTGGCCCTCAACTCACACTCGCCCATTTTCTCGACTGACATTGTGTCATGTTGTAGAGCAGATGTATGTAGGGGAAGCTGTGCAGCGACAAATTCCTCTACTGTCGTAGGACTCGGCTGCACTTAGCGTTCGGTAAAGATGTTACAAGAAACTTGGGTGGCAGGTGAGTCTCCCTCCGTAGATGTGAACCCAAAAATCACACTCGTCATAGCGCTTGCGGATATGATCGGATTTTTTGGGTTTTCTAGGATGACATAGAAGACTGAGAATGTGCCACCATTCAATTCCCAGTAAAAAAATCGTCGAACGGTTGTGATGACAGAGCAGCTTTCGGAGGAACGGTCGTAGTTTGAGCCTCTCGCCATAACACTCGCAATTTGTGACATTGCGCAATTTTTGAAGGGATGTTTTATGAGAGGAAATTCGGAAGGAGACGAATTCTCTCTAGTGCTTAGAGTATAGGTTCAGCTGGGATATTGTTGG
Source organism: Ostertagia ostertagi (assembly GCA_036418205.1). Taxonomy (NCBI): domain Eukaryota; kingdom Metazoa; phylum Nematoda; class Chromadorea; order Rhabditida; family Trichostrongylidae; genus Ostertagia; species Ostertagia ostertagi. The sequence goes on along the minus strand of MU911744.1, from coordinate 45,415 downwards.
AAGAAAGATGGTAACTGGGGGTTTCGGTGGGGTGTTTTTGCCCTTCTTGGTGCCGCAACATCGCTTGCGCTGCCGTCATCGCCCTTGAAATAAAGAATCCAGATTGTGTTTGGTCTTCCACGAGTGGGCTTACGGGAGACGTGTGTGTACACATTCGTAGTGTACATGGTTCAAAAGTGCTTGCGAAACGTACAAGATTTCGCCAGTTTGCACTTGAAACTTTCGTTTTTCACCGTGTTTCGGGCATTTCCGTATCGGCCGATCGCTTCTCGCCCTTGGCACCCACGTTATTCAAGTGCGCGTGTGGCGGCTGTGCATGAGGAACTCACGTGGACAGGCGTCGATGGGCTTTCTCGGTAGATGGGCGGCGGGCAGCCGGATCAAGTACCGCTATGCGTGTCGAGAAGTGCGTGGGAAAGGTCGATCAGCGCACGCGACGGGAATAGCAGCGTGGTGGGTGCTGCAGGTTGTGACAGGAAGGTCTTTGCAGGGCGGAACAGAAAACTTTTTGAATAAACGGTCTTTGATGGGTATAGGGGGAGATGCGGGGAACACAGACCATGTTCAATTTTCGGAACGTCCTCTGAATACAGAAAAGGAGGCCCCTTATTTCGTTTCCTCCCCCCCGCCACCGCCCCCCCCCCCCCCCGCTGGTAACATAATTTTGCGACTTTGCGAGAGGTGAGGACGTGAACAAAAAATCGCGTGAAGAATGGAGTAGAACTCAACGCGAAACTATCAGAGAATCGCATTTTGCGGCGAATTTTGGACTCAATTCGAATGGGCAAAAATGTGGTCTCGCAAGAGGAATCGAATAGGGACGCCTTTTTTGTGGGATTCAAGAGGGACCGTTTCAAGGAAAGTTCAGGATAATAAATTAAAATTGTTCTGTGGTCCCGAATCTGCGCCTATATCATGAACAACCGCTTGTCAAAAAGCTAGCTCGACAGCCGGCTGCAAGAACTCTCGCCTGGTGGAGAGAAGGCGATCGCGGTAAGAAAACAGGGCCGAAATACGTGTGAAAACAGAGTTTAATGGTGGGAATGAACGATGTAGTATCGTTCGGATGGCTATTTGGGCGTGATGGGTAATCGAATGGTGTAACACAGCAGCGCGTAGAGCAACCCTCTGGAAGGCAACAAATGCTGGTTTATATGTTCAGCGGACTGACGGAGAGAGCGATGTTGAGCACACAGGAAAGAAACACCCACTAAAGCCCGCAGTTGTAATCTTTTTCCCAGATTGCAAGTAAAGTTACTCTACGATAGAGATAGAGAGTTCGGTCTTCCTTTTCTCGAATTTCCTCAAAAATCCCTTTCGAAAATTGCCGAAATGGCACAAAATGGAGGGTGTGGTGATGGAGGTAACTAGACGTTCTCAGAAAAGTGATTTGTATACCGTTCGTACAGGGTATTTTTTATGGGGAACTTGAATGAGTGACATCGCAGTTCTATTGGGGTATTCACGCAAAACCAAAAAAATCGATAGTATGCCAAGGGCATGACGAGGTGATGTTTGGGGTCACATTACGGAGGGGAGACTCACTGCCATCCAAGGTTTCTATGTGTAATTCTACGACAATTCGTGAACGTTAGTAGGAACAGTTGAGGAAATTTGTCGTGCACAGCTTTCTACATAACATCTGCCTTGAAATCTAATATGTACAGATCGTCTTGCCGAAAAATGGGGCGAGGTGTGATGTTTGGAGCACACTACGTATGAGATGAATGTAGTCTTCGTAGATCAGGTGGTCGATATACCCACAAGATGAGGCCAAAAGTTTGACGAATAAAAATGAAGACTTTGAGATTTAGGAAGTCAGAAATAGTGGGAAATAATGATAATTCGCACAATGGGCTCTCATCTGCAGAGTAAAGGGGGGGTGGGCGAATAGCGGGAAGTCTGAAAAGGATGAAAACCAAAGTTTCAACTGGGAGGAGTCAATGATAAAATCTCGATAGCATTTGGTCACGGGGATGCAGTGGGGCACATCTCAGGTCTGCGAGTCATCTGGATAAGTGCAAAAAAATCTGATTTTCACCAAGGGCTAATGCGAAGCAGGCATTTTCACAGCCAAGCACGGCGGAGCGGCTCGTTACAAGCAAGTTATGTATTTCAGTATAAGCCTTTTTTCTACACTGCAAGAAAGGTACATACCAACTGATAAGAGAGTTACCTCTGCTACTCAGTTTGCGGAAAAAGCCTTCGGACCTCAAAATGTGTAAGACATTGTCACACAAAAAGGCGTAGCATAGACGTGGAGGTTCGATTTCCATGGGCCACTTCACGCAGGGAGCAGGGTCATTGAAGCGGAGTGCGTGATATGTATTTTCTACACACAAGTAAGCGATACTGTCTACAAATAAGATGAAATTTCCAGTGTTCGTGGCCTCAAGATTTGGATTAAAACCTTCGGACTCGAAACATGGAAATTTCACCAGATAGGCTGGGAAGTTCAGCGAGAATTGGATCTATGATTACATTGGGGGGTAAGACGAGAGGAGGAAGAATGTTGATGCAGCAAGAGTACGTAGCTAAATATTCAACGGCGCGACGTGTGAGAATTAACGGGGGACAATTGAATCTGGAAAAAGCAATCGATCCAATTCACAATGCAATGGGACGATGTTGAAATACGCGGAGCGGGTTGGGGCAACTGCTGAGACAGTCTGCTTGAGAACGATCATGATGCATAAGCGGGGAATTACATGCGGCACCACATTCAACAGTTTTTCTCGAGCAAAAGCTTCGGTGGCATGGAGCGAAGTCTAAAGAAGGCTTTCTTAAAAGTTTAAACGAGCACTTCTATAGAACTCGACGAGCTGAATGTCAACGCTTTTGTCAGATGTTTCAAGATTTGAATCTGAAGCGAGTTCAACGAAAAAAGCAAAAAGAAACGCGGAATTTGCGTTTTCGCGTAGATTTTTTTCGAATTTTTTTACGGCGAACCGTTGTTTTACTATGGTTTAGAACTCGGCACAAGAAGATCGAGTCAATGAGTGATAGCAGCACCAAATCTTGAACCCGTTTGGGGAGAGTTATGAAGGGGCGACGCTTTGCCGACGCTGCAAAATACCGTGACCGCTCAGCGAGGAGAAATTTTCAAAGAAATTGGCGGTATTTTGTAGTTTTTGAATCGTAAGACAACAGCCTCTTGGCGTTTCTGCTGGGGCCAGAAGCTGAATGATAGCGAATTGTATGGGTTCCCCGAGGTGACAGACTATCTTCCAGACCGGTCGGTTATAGGCAGGGAGGAGGTGAGTGACGCAGTGGTGTGCAGCTACGGTGTCAGCAGCTCAGGCCAGAAGGAAGTTGTTTGGCCTGACCCAGGACTAAGCCTATGAAAGAGGACGCACTGCGCGCTCTCTCGCAGCGTTCCGGTCCTCTCTTTGAAGGCTGCAGTCCCTGATAAGCATGCAAATAGGGGGTTTAGGAGGACCGAGCTGAAGTGTCCGTCGACCTTTTGGGCCCGCATCTCCGTATCCAACATTCAGTATACGAGGCCAGATAGTAACGGCGCAGGAGGGGGTGGTTAGCGCGATACCTCCTAGTTTTTCGTTGATTTTACTTGGGCGGTATTTTCTTAAGTTGAGAACGGATAAGTTAGCCAGTGTGTGGGTCGTCTTTTGAGTAGTTGGCAACAAATGGCGAAGTCATCAATGAGTTTGATGATTGAAATATTTTGACAGTTGACTGGTTGAGAATGGATGAAAAAGTGTCGTCGCAGTACGCGGCGGACGCGTTTAGGGCGGGGTGCCGTTAGATGAAGCTAAAGAATCTTCAACAACATTTCAGAGACGAATGGGCAGAAAGTCTGCCGTTGTTAGTCTCATCACAGAGAGTTTGGGCGTGATACCCGCTCATCACTTTCTATGGGCAAGCCACGGTTAGAGCAGTGCACTGTACGTATAACGTAAAAACAAGCTGCTAAGCAGGGAAGGAGTAGTAGGGCGTCGACGAGTGGGCTGTTCGAAGAGTGAACTGGCGATATACTCCCGGAGTGCATCTCCAGACGCTGATTCCGAATCTGATTTCCAAATCTGCTAAACGGCTCTGCGAACGGAGTTATGAAGCGTAATAGCTCAGTGGTGATGGTATGGGGTGGGGTAAAAGCTCGTAAGATCGGTTCCTTTGCAAATTGGTTGCTTTGATTTTTCTCAAGAAGTGTTGTGAGACAAAAGCAAAGCAACCAACTTGCAAAGGAACCGATCCTACGAGCTTTTACCTGTCACCCCATACCATCACCACTGAGCTATTACGCTTCATAACTCCGTTAGAAGAGCCGTTTAGCAGATTTGGAAATCAGATTCGGAATCAGCGTCTGGAGATGCATCAGGATGTATACATTTCATTTCGAACGGCCACTTCGACCTACCATCCTTCCCTTGTAAGAAGGGACTTTTTCACTTTCTATTCCAGTAATCACGGATGGATCCGTGATCACTACAGAAGTCTCGCTTGGAAGTCTTTTGAGACAACCGAAACGGTGAATTTCGGGTAAGAAGTCGGTCTGCTCCCGGAAGTAGCGAAACAATGTGACCATGCAAAAATATCCCACTCTAAGAGCTTTTCGGACTCTAATTTAGTTGGGAGGGGAAGGAAGGGGTCGTGAAACATCGTGACGTAGAGGCTGAGAAGCTTTGAGAAAGGGTTTTACCTCCATCTCTTCGCTTATTTCTCTTCTTGCACAACTAGAGTGGTTTACGCACCGTGAAGCCCAGAGGCGACCGTCGCACTTGCATCTTGACCCATTTACGACACCCCCTCCCCTCTCCAAGCAGAGTCAACCGTGCGTTGCGTAGTTTTCAACGGTCACGTTGCGCAGTTTTGCCCGATTAGACACGTTCTCTCGCGCGAACATTCACACTCGCATGCTCGAGCCGTCTGCGTCTCCGCCCATACATCGAGCGTTGAGGACCTCTCGACGTGCCGTTGCGAAATGCGCAACGCAGGGTTGACTCTGTCTGCAAGAGGGTTTCGGTATAACTCATTCTTGCTGCTTGGTTGGTAAACAAGCACATGTACGATTTTTTAGCTTTCACCTTTAAATAGCCGTAAGGTTCTTCAAGGTTGGTACACTGAGAACTGGTAAAGACTACTGAAACCAAAAAGATCAGTGCAATATAGCAAATGCTAGATTATCCTGAAAAGGAAACCCTTCTCTTGCCACAGGTTTCTATTCGTACTACAGAGGTCAATCAGCCAAATTCGCTGCACTTTCCTCACCCTTGACTTGTTCTAAAAGCATGGGAGTTTCTCTGGAGGAATTTTCGGTTCTGCCCACTGGAACGTGGCGTATTCTAGTAAGAAATCTCGCTGTGAGATGCGTCATTCAATCCTCATTGATGTGCAGTCGCAGTGACTGTAAAAAGTCTGTCCACCTTGGGTCCGATATCAAGGGAGACGTGCTGGAGGTGGAGGAGGTGGGGGCGGGGGGTACAATCTGATCCCTAACTAAGAGTTACTCGTAGTTAAGACAGAGAGCTTTTTATCCAGAGAGTTCGTTTATTTCCCATTTAGTAGTGAAACCGTAGCAATAGTAATGAAGAAGGAGACCAGGAAGGACGTCTTATACGAGCAACTGAAACGGCACAGTTGTCAAAGTTACAAAAAATTCCGTAAAGGGTCCAACTAACCAAAAAGTTTCTCCCGCAGCGTTTTTGAGAATTCTGATGCCAATTTTTTTCAAATACGACCCCACCCCTATCAAAATTACGAGTACAACCCCTCGTTAGACTTACAAGGGAGACGTTGTGGAGCGCTTTTTTAAAACGGTTTTTTGCATGCCATAGGGGCTCTCATGGGGACTACAACACTGTGTTTCATTCTCGCTGAGCGGTTCCCTCAAGGCCAAAGATTCCAAAAATATTTGTTAGCGCTTTCACGACGACGCCCTTTTCCCACTTTTCGGTCGCGTGGGACGAACGCAATTTTGTGGGCTCCACCGCCTCACCACATAACCGCAGATTTTTTTTGTAAATGAACAAAAACATGAATGTCACAAAATAATTTCTGCAATGTCCATTGCGTAAAGTTTATCTGAACATATAACAGTAGGATTTCGATCAGAAGGACAAGTAGTGGTTACGAAAAGAGAGCACTTATTCACTTTCCCTGTGAAGGGATTTGAAAGCATTTTACACTCGATTACGAAATTTGCCCACCTATCTGTCCATTCCTAGCGCCTGGCAAGCGACTATCAGTTGGCAGCCCATGTGGGCGGGCATCGGCGTGAATGTGTTAAGAATGGAAGGTGTTTACAGCAGGGAGGTGCAAATGAATTTTCTACGAAAAATTGACGGAACAAAGTAGCGCCAAATGGAGTCGACATCAAAAACGAAGATTATATCCGTGATCAGGACCCTAATTTACTCCCAGATGGGTGACCATGGGCTACAAGTCGTAATGCACGCTGGCGGGCGTTTTGAAGACGTGCGCGGCACGGAAGCTAGGCGGAATGCCCTGCTGGACGGGAGCCAAGGTTCGGTTTCATAGGAACATCTTCCTCCACGCAGTAGACCCTAGAATCGCTCCAGCTAGGTGAAATGTAGACGAGGCCTGGAGTGGAAGGGCCGAGGACCCAAACATATCACGTCTTGAGGGAGAGAAGATTCTACCGACTTCAACACCATGCATGCCCTGCTGGGCATTACCAGCTTTGATGACTGCCATTGCACATCCTGCAATGAACCTTCTCAACGTTTATGAAACTTGAGATAACTCATTTTCAGTTCACCTACTAGAGAACGCTATGAGCTACAGCTACATATCAATGGCCAATTTTTCGAATCAAGATCATAATCTCCCAAAAACCTTTCCTTTAGGGAATATCGAGTGCCTTGAGCCTTGGAATTGCATTTTCGTCACATTTGTTGGCTTTAGGGGGCCGCTCAGCGAAAATGAAGCACAGTGCTGTAGTCCAAGTGAGAGCCCCTACAGCATGCAAAAAGAAGCGAAGCAAAGAGGAAGCGCCCCACACCCTGACGATACCCCTTGTCAGGAAAGGGAACCTCCCTGAACGCCTTATTTTTCTGGTGAAAAATATATATAACATGAGAAAAGGCAGCAATACGCACTCCGCTTGGTCTGACAAAGGAGGTTGACGTCACGGCTGGGGTGCACCAGGGATCAGCTCTGAGTCCCTCCCTCTTCCTCGTCAGCGTGGAGACTGAAGGAGAGACCACTGAGAACCATCCTCTAAGCTGACGACATCGTCTTGATAGTGGATGAAAGAGAGGACCTTCAGTGCAAGGTGCAGAAATGGCAGGGAAGCGCTGGCAAAAGGTGGGCTCGGCTGAATGTCAAGAAGACCAAGTTCCTGAGCTCCTGAAGAGGGTGCAGAGCCGATCGTAGACGGCCATGGTGAAAGCATCGAAAGAGTGGAGGACTTCCGATACCTTGGGAGCGATCTGGCAGCCGACGGCTAGTGTGGACCAGGCAGCAAAGGCATGGATCAACGTGGTTTGGAAGAAATGGAAGAAGTCTGCTGCGTGTTCCAGAACGCTCAAAGGAAAGTGTACCGGACGGTGGTAAGGCCTGCGATACTATGCGGCAGCGAGTGCTTGCCTTGCTGTATATTTTCCTTGTTGCTTGGTCGTGAAATCCAGTAATGGCCGAATTTTTGTTCAGACTTTTCTGAGAATATCCGTATGTTCACGATCCGGCATAATTCATTTATATTTTTTTTCTAAAAAACGAACGTGGACGAACGTCTGCCTTACGTGTGTGTAATATTACGTCTTTTTGCGCGAAATGGTTGGCTTGTTGCGGATTATTTGCTTGCTGACTCTGTTTGAGATTTGTGAAGATGTCTCTTGGCCTCATTTCTTTTGAAAACTAGTAAAAGTTCGGGTCTATTCCAGTTAGGGGGCATCATGATGCAGTTTTCCAGAAAGCTAGGGTAACTCCGAGCCAGGGGAGTGTAGCCAGTCTAGGGGGTGGGGTGAGGGCAGTCACTTGACATGCGTGAAAAGCTGGAATGTTCGAGTTCACACTAGTTCGCCGAGAAACTGCATCATGATGCCCCCCTAACTGGAATAGACCCAAAAATTCTCCTGCCAGTAAGCAATTCGACTTGATCCAAGTGTATCGTAAACTGTCCGCTCGTATTTACTGCTGTTTATGCTCAAGATAGGGTGGATATCGACAACGTTGCAGAGTTTTATGCGGTGCCACTGTGGCGATTCACCTGGTTGGCCTGCAGAGTTTCATGCGGTGGAACTGCAGCAAGTGTTCACCTGGTTGCCGCCGACATTTCGTGTGAGGATGGACTGGGCGTCCTCCACGCAACACCTCACAACTGAAAATTGTGAGTCGCTTCTCGTTCATGAAGAACTATTACCATTTCTTCACATGTTCGTATTCCTTTTTGGTGCTATCTTAGGTGGGGGGGGGGACCACGCGGTGGCGCGGCGCTCTGGGGCCGTCAATCCTTCCCCCAGGGGGATGCGTCCCTCTCCTCTGATTCAATCCTCCCCCAGCTTTGGGGAGACAAAAAGGGGTTGCGTCATAGGACCGCCATACCTCTGTGTTTCTACCAGCCAGAGCAGCGCGACCCCTCAGGGGAAAGAGTGCTTCATCAGTGGAGGGTAGTCGCGCTGCTCTAACTGTCTGGCAGGTAGAAACACAGAGGTATGCTAGGTCCTATGACGCAACCCTTTTTTGTTTCCCTCCAAGCGGGGGGATTGAATCAGAGAGGGGGAGACATCCCCTGGGTGAAGGATTGTATACGGCCCCTGTTCGTCTGCTCCTCCAAGGCTTAGTTCCCAGGGGCCGGGTGCAGCAAGCCCCAACTAGGGGAGGGATCCCCAACCTTGGGGATATGTCCCCAACCTTGGGGATATATCCCCAACCTTGGGGATATATCCCCTACTTCGTCGCAAGACCCATCGTTTTTCGGTGGCTCCTGTGACGAAACCGTGCGGGACGGCAGGGGGATACATCCCCCTAGTCTCGACTAGGGGGATGTATCCCCTGCCTGCAGAGACGCAGAGGGTCGACGGCAGTGACCGTCCCGCACGGTTGCGTCATAGGAGCCACCGAAAAACGATGGGTCTTGCGACGAAGTAGGGGATATATCCCCAAGGTTGGGGATATATCCCCAAGGTTGGGGATATATCCCCAAGGTTGGGGATATATCCCCAAGGTTGGGGATATATCCCCAAGGTTGGGGATCCCTCCCCTAGTTGGGGCTTGCTGCACCCGGCCCCAGGCTCTATTTCGAAAGTGCCAATGTGATGGCGGAATGGAACTGCCTCTGGGACTAAGCTTTGGAGGGGCAAACGAACAGAGCGCCGCGCATCAGTCTGCTCGCCTGGCATGTTCGGAAATCCGTGGGCCAGGGGGAGTGTAGCCAGTCTAGGGGGGGGTGGGGGCAGTCACTTGACATGCGTGAAAAGCTGGAATGTTCGAGTTTACACTGTCTCGCTCGAGAGAGCCCAGGTGAGCAGACTGCCGCGCCGCCGCGTGGCCCCCCCAACTAAGTTAGCCCCCCTTTTTTCTCTTTTTTACTTACTTTTCTTATTGTATGGCTTCCCTTTTGATGTTCGAGAAATCAAGGAACCGATACGGTAGAAGGTCGTGACTCGTTGAGCAACTCTCTTCGGCTGCATTGCGCCCCAAGTGTCCTCGGGGTGTGGTTCACGAACAGGAAGCGACATTTCCGCGTTCCGCAACGCGAAGCATTTTTCGCTGCAGGAACCTCGGGTCCACTGATGATTAGAAGTGGACCTCAGGTTCCCGCAGCGCAAAATGTTTCGCGTTGCGAAACGCGAAAAAGTCGCTTTCTGTCCTAGTAATGACACCCTCGTCCTCGATGTAGAACAGCTTCGAAAAGGTTTCGTGTCGCGGAAGTTTTAATTGCCACTATATTTGAAACAACATTGACGACGGCATGGCCCACACGCGCGTCAGATTCACGGGATCAGGATCGTTCGTTTGATTTGGCACATTTCATTCTTTCGGCATTTAGTATACGTCACCGCAGTATATCAATTACTAGTATTGTGATTATTGAAGAAGTAATGAAAAACTTTGAAAAAAAAACCAAAAAAGGTCCCGATTACAAGCACAACGGATGTCGTCAATATGTCAGACGGGTTGACGACTATTACGTCTTCAAGACCTTAGTTTGTCGACTAATTGTGGGAATATGTTCAATTAATGGTCTAGTGGATGAAATCATACCCAGGGTCTTGAATAATGTCTATATGAGTACTGTTTTTTTTTCAATCGCTCGCTCAAATTTTCTTTAGCAGACCATGCCCTCAACAAACTTCCTTCTGTTAGAAACATTTTATCATAAAAGCGTAATCTTTGTCATCACGAAGTGTGACAGCGGTCACAGCGGGGGTGGGGAGATGGCTAAGCTTTTCGACCAACTGTCTGCCATAACTTTCTTACTGCTCAATCAAATCAGTTCAATTTTTGATATGTTTTGTGTTTTGATATGAATCTATGCAAAAGCGTCCGCTTGGGGATCGTAAAGCATAATCGTTGGTTATTGTCGCCGATCGAAGTCGCCTCCTAGTTGGTTATCCCAATGCGGGTTTGACCTTCCAAAACCTCCTGGCTGGCTGTCTAGATGCATTTTGCCGCCCCAGCATATTTCGCCATGAAGCTAATATCGCTCGAAGAAATTTGGATTCAAACCAAAACAAAGTCGGACAGGGATCATGGGACAACCCAGTACGTTATTTTGAAGCTCATTGTCTATCCGCTTTTCGTCATTCGTCTACTTTCCGTCAGGAGCGCTCAGGTGCATGCTCGTATCCCATTCACAATTTGTGGCTTTTCTCGAGGCATACTCTCTCAAGTTGAGGGATGTTGTCGTAGAGCTAGCAACATTCGTAGTGCTTTCGTAGCCAATAGCATTTATGAGTTTATCAGGTCAAATAGAGGGCTCCCCCACTTTCTGCACGATTTGGGGCGCGGCGGCGAGCGCGGCCGAGATGGTAAGCCCGTGAACTGTGCTGATGGGGTGTTTTCGAATCTACCCGCACAGTTCGCGAGCACTACCAACTCGTCCACGCTCGCCGTGGCCCTGCGTGAAGAAAGTGGTGGAGCCCAAATAGAGTGATTAGTAGAATTTGGAAAGTGACCTTCATTCTCAGGCAAACCTTCCACTCGAATGACTCGAACATTACTAGTGTAGCGTCACCGAACATTACACAAGGAGTACCGCTAATCCAGGAGATAATTAAAGCTATAAAAGCTGCAAGTTGTTCACACATATATCTGCGATGTTTCTACAACGAATTCTTTTAGATTTCAACTCGAATCATTACTGCGAACTTGATGGATAGTCGTGAGGCTAGCACGATAGGTGATAGCGGGAATTGATGTCAGGACGTTAGGTTGGTTCTTTTATTCAGGTTTTCGTTCCCTCTAGAGTCTTTCATCGTTACGTTCAGGTCAATGTTTTGGCAAATCTGTGATTATATTGAAGAAATCAAGATTCTAAACAACACATTCGTGCTGCTGAAACTGATTTAGAAGTGAATACTTATTCCTCATTCGGAGGTGAGTAATATTTGTAAATAGACTTTTATTTGTTGACGGATCATGTTAAATTTCCTCTTGCGGTAATTCTTTCTCCTGAGGTCATGATGTGGGTCATCGTGCAGATTCTTGTTCGTTTTCATCTTTATTTTTTCTTTTATTCCTTTATTTATTTCTAATTTTTCAGCGAGAAGTTCTGTCATCTTCAAATTGGCTCAGGTAAATAATCGTTGTTCTACAGTATTTCTGGGTTCTTAAGCAGTACCCTCGTGGTGCTAACTTAGTTGGGGGGGGGGGGCACGCGGCAGCGCGGCAGTCTGCTCACCAGGGCTCTCTCAAGTGAGATAGTGTAAACCCAAGCAATCCAGCCTTTCACGCATGTCAAGTGACTGCTGGCTACACTCCCCCTGGCCCACGGATTTCCGAACATGCCAGGCGAGTAGACTGCCGCGCCGCCGCGTGGCCCCCTCCCCAACTAAGTTAGCACCTACCTCGTTTAGATTGCGGGTAAGTCAATGATGGTTATCCAACCGTCAGCTGATTCAAATTTCAGCAAATCACTTAGGCTGGGCTCAGAGTCCGCGGTCCGTCGCAGGTTTCGCTAATTTTAGCGAATTGCGCGGTTTTAGCGATTTGCGCGGAACCTGCGACGGATCGCAAAAGTTGCAAGTGCCTCATTTGTGAACATTTGAAACACAGAATATGAAACAAGTGAAATCATGAGCAGTCATCATTCAGCCACCCGTTTGGAGCTAGTAACTCATCGAGCCATTGTCGGAACATTGTTGGGAGCCTGGCTTGGTGCAATCATTCCATTAGATTGGGATAGGTGGTCGCAGCTATGGCACTTCCCAGCTAATATTCTGTAAGTTTAATTTTTGTGACTATTATCGAGCTCTCATTCCAATTGTTTTCTGACTGAGTTTTTTCTTCAGTATTTACTGCTTTTGGCACCTCTGTCCTTGAAGATGGTAATACTGTGCAGTATGTCGAAGGGGTGCTTAGATTCACGTTTTCCATGTTTTTGAAACGGGAAAATCATGTTTTCCTTATTCTGAGCTCCACATGAGATTATTGTCGAGTTCGAGGATGGGAGAAAATTCTTGCAAGGGAAAGGTCAACAGGAAGGTCCAGCCATCTGCAGTAGGGTGTGCTTAGGTGTCGTTGCGTTTGTCTAAGATGGTGAGCTCAAAACTGCTCTTGCTATCTGTGAACTGATGTACTAAACGTGGTTACTGAAGTTTTCCGTTACAATGTTTCGCACTTTTTCTGCGACGATAAAAGTTCCATACCGCTTCTTCCACACCGTCATCTGTAGGGTAGCGTTGACTGAAAAGTGATCCCAAAACGTTTTTAGCTATGTTGAGCAGAAGAATAAAGGTGATGAGGGGTCCATTCATTGACATCCTGCCCGTGAACTCGAGCTTACCACTGCGCATTTCCGCTTTGTAACTCCGTCCAGACACCTTCCTTCAGCAGATATGGGAAACATTAGACAGTGAATCGAGACAATGTTATAGTGTGTACCTAGTTCCAGATGGCCGGACCGACTTTCATTGGTTAGGCTGCAAACAGAAAGCATCCCTTTGCTGAACAGCATCCACTCGTTTAATTCTTTTTTTTTATCCAATCTATTTTGGTGAGTGTGTGGTAGTAGCGACATCATCAGATTGTGAACTTTTCAGTTTTAGCGTCCATCTCCATCTACAATTGCGCGTAGTCGCGCAATTGTATCATTTTTGTATGATGGAACTGTCGGCAACCCTTCCTCTAAACTTCGTTTCAGCCAAAATTCGAATCATCTTCTTCTTTGCCCTACGTTAGTCCCGCGCAGTTGACCGTCTGCTGTATTTATTAGCCGTCGCCACGTTGTTTTGTCCACGGCAGCTCTGCTGTGCCGCAACTTCACTTAGGTCCTTCTTGATGACGACCTTCCCCCTTTCCTCTGAAACTCCTCCTGGTCGCTTGCCCACGTCAAAGTCCATTACTCCTCCTATCGGTTGATTCCGTGGGGTTCTCAGCACGTGTCCGTACCATCGCATTAGTGGTCGCACCTTGTGTTGGAAGGGCGGACAGGCCCATATAAGCCTCATTTCAGCAGAGGAAAGCTGCCCTTCATAGTTCTCGTTCAGGGACCAGCACTCACTGCCATATAGTACCGCAAGCCTTACCACTACATCGTTCCTTCTGAACATTCCGAAGCACCTTCGATCACAGAGGATTCCCAGTAGGCCCCTTCATTTCATGGATGCCGCATTGGTACTCGCTTTTACTGCCCGTACTTCACACTACTGTCACCAGCAGATCGCTCTGAAGGTATCGGAATCCTCTACTCTTCCGATGCTTTCCCCATGGGTCTACGATCGGCTCTGTACTCTTTCCAGAGCTTGGAAACCTGATCTCCTAGACATTCAGCCGGAGCCTACCTTTAGCTAGCACTTCCGGACATTTTTGCACCTTGCCATGGCGTTCACTGAGCTGTCCACTATCAAGGCGATATTGTCTGCGAAGGAAGAACCTGAGTCTTCTGTTTCATCGCTAAATGTTTTGGTGAAGGGCTCGCTAAGGTCTACTGAGAGCCATTATGCGCTATCCTTGGTGCATTCCAACTGAGTGTCTGGTTCTGAACCTAATGTTTTTTAATCTCATTTGAGTCTACATGGTGCCTATGTTTATCAGCTATAAGTTGAGCCTTGTTGTCATTGATAAAAAGGATGTGCTTTCCTAGCAGTGAACAGCTTGTACAAGTCTCGCTTTTTATCGAATGTTGTGAATAGTATAGTTTTGTGTTTCCAGATTATACACAAGATCGATGGATTTGTTGTTTCAAGGAGGTTGCCACTGAGGTGGAGATCTACGCGGATTGGTGATACGTTGTGTCAGCTATGCCGTCTGCTGGGCTTCAGTAGTGCAAGTGTTTCAGTCACTGCTTATTTTCTAGGAATTTACATTTTTACGAATTTATCGGTTGGCTCCATTATTATTGTATCCAAATATATGCGTTGCAACGGGAAAGCTTGATCAGTAGAGTTTGCTGTGCGTTAAGTGCGGTTTCTCTTTCTAAGATGATGAGCTGCAAGTACTACAACAAAGTATATCCAAAACAAGACAACACAAAAGAACACGATTGCCACGATACAAATGAACATCTAAAAACGGAAAACACGGATATGGCATGTGGACCCTCACTTTGATACGTTGGGTCGCAATCCTGTGGACGGCTCGGTAGTACTTGGTCGGTACTAGTAGGAGGGCAGAGGGTGGGAGCTCCGGGGTCGTCGAACAAGAGAACCACGGCATACTTCCAAAGGCCCTCTAGCTGCATCATTTAAATAAGATGTGACAAGGGTTGATACGGTGGCCATCCCATTCAACCATGTTCAGGAGAGCTGTCATCGCCGTATGCATGTGCCCTGGTAACTCGGCGATAACAGCGCTCTTTATCATATTTATGCATCAGTTCTACGCGATCCATCGGGAACAGGTGATACGGTTTGAGATTCATTTTGTATTTTATGAAGTTATTTGATTTGCTTTTCCATTGAGCATTTGGAAAGCATCATTCTTTGTGTGATAAACGATAAACGTCAGCAGCTCTTAAAACTTTGTACTAGTCAAAATATGGGTTCCTTCTTTTCTTTACGTTAGCCCATGCTTTCACATGGTCCGTTATCTTTGTTGGCCGTCGCCACGTTGTTCTCTTCAAGGCAGCTTCCGCCGTGGCTGTGACTAATTTAGGTCCCTTTTGATGACGACCCCCCACCTCACGTTTGGAGCTGTCGTGATCGGTTGCCTCGCGCTTTTAAATACGTTGCTCCTCTTATCGGTTGATTCTGTGGTTTGTTAGCGTTTGTCCGTATCATCGGTGGGGTTGTGCCCTCCCCTTGTGTCGGAAAGGTTAGGTCTGCATGGCTGCCTGACGTCCTCGTTCCCATCACCTTCCAGTCGTGTCCGGCCGCAGGCCCACCTCAGCACCCTCATTTCTCCGAAGGGAAGCAGTCCTTTATGGTTCTGGTTCAGGAGCCAGCATTCGCTGCTGTGTGACACCGCAAGCTTTATCACTGTCCGGAACCTTTCCTCTTGAGCGTTTTGGGGCACTTTCTATCGCAGAGGATTCCAGTAGACTCCCTCCGTTTTCATGATGCCGTGTTAATCCATGTTTTTGCTGCCGATCCACAGCGCTAAAGTGCGACGTTGTCTGCGCAGAGGATACGCCTAAGTGGTCCCTCTGTCACTACATCAGATGTTTTGGTGGAGGACTCTTAACGGAACCACTGTGAGCCATACACTATCTAGTGTCGGGAGGAAGAGGGATGAGCTCAGAGTTGATCGTTGGTGTACTCCAACCGTGATGCTCACCTCCTTGTCAGCCCCGTGCGAGTGCCGCAATTGGGCTGCCTTATCCCCGATCGTGCACGTCCTTCACCAGTGCTCAGTGTAATCTGGTACGTTTCAATCCCCTGACAAAACTTACTTAAGGATACTTTAGGTGACCCCGTCCGTCGCATGACGGTTAGCTTTGCGCATGTCCCAACTATCTCTTCTATTGTCTCGGATCTTGAGGCCTCAGTTGTCCAGTGAATCAATGCACCGTGAGGGATGGAGGACCAATAAATACGTTGTTAAGAATGCCAAAGAGTGTCTCAACGTACAGCAGGACGGCCAGGGCGATCGTTTTATTACGGCGGGTGCTACCGCGCGTAGCGATTCTCCGTCGTCCGTACATCTCTTCTCAGCAAGCGTTCAGCAATCTGCCTTTGCTTCATCGATGTACGAGGAATGTCTTCAACTCTTGACATTAGCTCTGACTTCAGAGTCATGGAGCTGGCAATTCTCGGTTCTGTCATGCTCAGAGATAAGACCTACGACCACTGATTGCTTAAAGATAAGCCCACTCCACTGCTGTTGTTCGGCAAACGCAGGTTTAGCTTTACTTCAGCGTCGAAAGTCACCAGTGAAATATATCTAGTTGTCAAATCCTTCAGGTCTAAGGAGAGCAGTGTTACAATTGTCACTGTTGCTGTTCTCGCAAAAAACAGACCTTGAGGCCTGTCACAAAGGCAGATTTACGAATCAATAGGAAGCCCATTAGAATCAATGTAAAGGTGTCAGTGGTGCCGAGATGAGAAATGGACCGTGAGAAATGGCACAGAACTCGAGGAGTGGACTCTTTCTTTGCTCGTTGACTTCACGACTAGATCCCCCCGCCATGCCCTTGTACTCCAAAGTTTTTGTTTGAAAAGGAGTGTATCCTTCGATCCCTTGTTGACTTGGGCAAGAAATGCTCTTTGATTGTCTATCACAGTTATAAACCAAACCGATAAACAGAGGCAGGCGCAAAATTCGCTGAGTATGGGTTTTCGAGCATCTACGATTTTTTTCTTCTGAGAAAATCCCCGAAAGTCATGGCAAGGATCATAAGTTATCTAATCCGCTCCAAGTTTCAAAGACCACAGCATTCAGAAGTCTGTGATATCGAATGTGACAATTTTTGGAAAGGACTAATTAGGGAGCAAATAGTCTATACGGAAATCCATTTCAAGCGAGACCGTCGAGCTGCTGTATATCATTATAGTTATGTTTAAAATGTAAGGGCAGTTTCGAAGAAGGAAGAGAAGACTGATTATTTGAAAGCATGTTTTGGTGAGTTGTGTGCTCTCGAAGCGGCTGCTCTCCAGTGCGAAGGGCAGCCAGCTAAACCGCTGTCGTAATGTGGCTTCATGACAACATCCAGGAATCCATCGAAGCCGGCTAACCCTACCGTCAGCTCGGCGTGGTGGTGTGAGGCGTAATCTCCGCATGGAATGTATTGATCTCGTTGATTAAATGAATTTAAATTGTCAGAATGACGTAAACTCCCAGTAGAATGGGATAATGTGAATGACAATGAGGCATAGATGAGCAGAACGCTTTTTAAACAAGAGATTTAATGATTGGTGCCATTCAATGGAGTTACCTTTTACACGCGCTGAAAAAACGGAATACATCAGAATGGCCTCTTGCAACCTCAAA
Source organism: Ostertagia ostertagi (assembly GCA_036418205.1). NCBI lineage: Eukaryota > Metazoa > Nematoda > Chromadorea > Rhabditida > Trichostrongylidae > Ostertagia > Ostertagia ostertagi. The sequence continues at coordinate 27,904 of MU911744.1, read as the reverse complement.
ACAGCTCATATTGCTGAGCTATCATCACCTCATAAAATGTTTCTTCTGTAATAAGATCTAGGTCTCCCTAACGACGACTATAAACTAATCTTTTCTCTTCATTTGATGCGCGCTACAAGAAGGCTTGCATCACAGAACATATACAAAATTTAAAGTCTTACTGTGACAGATCAGTGATTAGTTATGCTTACAAAATCCTAGCGTTAGACCTGTGGGCAGAATAATAAGGACTAACGTTTTTTAGCCCTTACAAAAAGAAAGAACATTCAGCTACTTGAAAAAATATCAAAATAATTTCACTCGTAAAATATTCATTCAGATTCTGGGGACTGTAATACTCCATATTACAACAATGGCCTTGTAGAAAATGAAGAATATAAGGCTAGCAACCTTATGTTCACCTGAAGAAAGGTGTTTTGATGTCATTCATGGTCATTATAAATTTCACGAGGACCTAGCTTAGAATAGATGCGTCCAATTTTATTAACATAAATGAATTCCAAAGACAAGAGAAGGGCGCAGAGAAAAATCTACATATTCAACTCCAAAGTCGAAGATGTGACAGGTGTCTATACTCAAGCATGTCGCCTGAATCTGAAATTTATTTCTCTAAAACCACTATTGAAATTAACTTCTCCCACCTTCCTGCTTTTCAAGCGGTTTCTAGGAAAAAAATTGTTGAGATAATGACTAGTTACTTTTATTGTATTAAAGGTTCTTCTGTGATTGTATTTGTACCTTAACGTTTGGCCTTCTGCAACGTTTGTAAACATAAACAACAATAAACATAAACAATGTACAGTTTCGAACTGAATTAGTAATCTGAAAGCACGTTTCGGTGAAGTGGGTGCTGTCGGAGTGAACTGCTCTCCAGTGCGATGGAAGCCGCTAAAACGCAAGTCGTAAGGTGCTTCGCGACAACATCAAGGAATCACGAAGGCCCTATTCGACGTCTAGCTCGCGTGGTAGGGTGAAACGTATCTCTGCATGAAATGTAGGCAGTTTCGAGGAATTATTATTTGAAAGCATGTTTCGGTGGAGTGGGTGCTGTCGATGACTGCTCTCCAGTGCGATGGAAGCCGTAAACGCAATCGTAAAGGTGCTTCGTGACAACATCCAAGGAATTACGAAGCCCGCTATTCGACGTCTAGCTCGGCGTGTTGGGTGAAACGTATCTCCCGCATGGAATGTGGCGCAGTTTTAGAGAAATGCTATTTGAAAACAAGTTTCGGTGGAGCGGCTGCTCTCCAGTGCGAAGGCAGCCGCTAACGCCATCGCAAAGTTCTTCGCGACAACATCTCACATTCATTCGCGACAACACGGAAGTGATAGAGAATTTGAACCCCTTTGGAAATGGAATAGAATTTGAACTTTGAATAGAAAAGCGCTATCTTATTTCGAAAAATGAACTTCGCCCAATGACATCGTGGCCTCTCAAAGCAGTGGTAGATTAATGAGAAAAGGGAGTGTGAATTCTGCCAGGGAGTTCATTTCACATTTCATGTATCATTGAAGGAAAAGCAGTATAGTAATACTTAAGTAAGCATGTAAGCATTTTTTGACTTGTTTCCACTGAATAACTGGGACTGCGAGTGGAGGATCACAAAGCAGGAATTCTCGAAATTGACCGAAACGATGTCACGCGGAAACTCCAACACTTTTTCGTCCAGGACAGGCTTTGCAAGGTATGCGTCGTAGCCTTCTCAAAAGCATGGTAGATTAATGAAGAAAAGGGAGTGGTAAATTCTGGCCAGGGAGTTCATTTCACCATTTCATGTATCATTGAAGGAAAAGCAGTATAGTAAATACTAAGTAAGCATGTAAGCATTTTTGACTTGTTTCCACTGAATAACTAGGACTGCCGAGTGGAGGATCACAAAGCAGGAATTCTCGATAAAATTGACGCGAACGATGTCACGCGAAAACTCCAACACTTTTTCGTCAGGCGAAGGCTTTGCAAGGTAGTCGAACAAAAAGAACATGCCTTCCTAAAGACCATGTGTGGTGACGTCACGGGTGCCCTCTTAGTTGAGGGGAATGCGGCAAGAAAAGAGTAGTTACGCAACCCTCTGGTCCTTCGCTTGAGTGAGGATTGGGGTCGAGGATGGGATACTTCACCAGATCTGTGTATTCCTCCAATCAATAATTCTGGGAGTGTATTGCTTTGGCGTATGCTTACCATCTTGACACTAAAGGAGACACATTCTCTCCGAAGTGACGGAAGAATCAGCGCTATGGTAAAGCTTGAAAAGCGCACAATGGAAATGAATTGCACTGGCCACTCGTTCTCGGGCTTCTGTTCGTATTCCTGATACCGTAGTCCAAGGTGGGTTAGGGGATTACTTCGCATCACGTGGTGCATTGAAGTGTCAGCGAGAATGTTGTCTCTTCCTCTTATTAAATGGGTTTTGCATTATTAGGCTGAGGATAATTACCAATAAGGGCTTCTTCGTCTTCTCATAGCTCTCAGATATGGGAAGGGGTTCGAAGTGTAGCGAAAGGATGTCTACCAAAAGGCCCATCGCGCAACGAAGGAAGAGACCAAGGGGACGAGTCGCAGTGCGTGCTGTGCGAGAGACGTAGTACGGTACATTCTATTTAAAGGACGAATTCACGATGAAAAAGCAACCCATTTCAAATTAACCTAGGGATCGTGAGTGGTACACGAAAGAAGGAAGAACCTTTTTCTGAAAGCATGTTTCGGTGGAGTGGGTGCTGTCGGAGTGACTGCTCTCCAGTGCGATGGAAGCCGCTAAACGCAATCGTAAGGTGCTTCTTGACAACATCCAAGGAATCACGAAGCCGGCTATTCGACGTCTAGCTCGGCGTGGTGGGGTGAAACGTATCTCCGGCATGGAATGTAGCAGTTTTAGAAGAAATGCTATTTGAAAACAAGGTTTCGGTGGAGCGGCTGCTCTCCAATGCGAAGGCAGCCGCTAAACGCCATCGCAAAGTTCTTCGCGACAACATCTAAGGCCGGAAGTCGGCTATCTGACGTCTAGCTCGGCGTGGTGGTGTGAAGCGTATTTCTGGCCTGATCTACGAAGAATACTGTTGTAGATATGATGTGGAGCGCTGTTATCGCGGTGAGTTAACCAGCGACAACATGTAATAGGCGATAACGCTGTCTTTAGCGTGGTTGATCGGGAAGGCCACCTTATCAATCCTTATCATATCTTATCTGGATGTTGCTGCCAGAGGGTCATTAGGAGTAAGTCTCAGTTCTCTGGATCAACGACCCCGCCCTCTGCCCACGTGTTCGTACCGACCAAGGACTACCGAGCCGTCCACAGGAGTGCGCCGCAACTGATCAAGGTGAAGGCCCACGTGCTTCATATCTGTGTCTTCCCTGTTTTCAGGTGTTCATTTGTATCGTGGCAATCTGTTGTGTTCTTCAGTGTTGTCTTGTTTTGCATATACTTTGTTGTGGTACTTGCAGCTGATCATCTTAGAAAGAGAAACCGCACTAACCCACAGCAAACTCTACTGATCACCTTTTCCCGTTGCAACACACATATTTGGAGATATCATATCATATCACCAGCCTAAAAGCGTTCATCATTTTCATGCGGAAATTTGTTTAAATACCTGTAAAGCAATTTTCACTCCATGACCTTCATGTATAATAAGATGTGTAACTAGGGAATGTTACAGTAGAATGAATTGTGTTCTTGCTGTCAAAAGCAATTGTTGGGAAGAGAACCACCGTGAGCCACCTTGGTTTACAGTTTGAGGATCGTTATCGCTGTTCTGTCAAATGAATGTTTCGTAGATAGAATTTATTTTTAGACAGTGCTCCGGCTAAAGTTCCAATTTTGAATGGGATTGCAAATTGTGATAGAATGTTATATGAGACCACTTCGCTCAATTTCTCAAGCTTTTGTTGCTCATTAATACATGCATTGCATTCATTTTGTTCATTGATCCATTCATCACAGTTGTTTTGTGAAAGTTGTTGTCAAATTTGCATAAATTGTTGTCTACAACCGTCTTCAGAGTTATATGAAGTATAGGCGTTGTATTCGTTCAGAATACCTTTCCGAAGTGTCTGAGATTGGAGCTCTAATCGGTTTTTCACAAAATGTTTGTGTGGATTGCCTCAGTAGGACTTTATGCAGGCCCTGTTGAGGCGATCCTAGAAACTGCTGCAACGGTTTGCCTCCTTGTACGTTACTGTTTTTTGGGGACACCTGTGTTCAGTAGGTTGTACACGCCTAGTGTGCTCTTTATTTGGTTGGCTTTAATCACTGGTCTACCCCTGTCCCTCGTTTACAGAACTGATAGCCGTATTCGAAGCTTTTTGATGGAAGGGAGGCAGCTTTTTCAAGGTTTTTTCGTACGTTTATCTGTATTGAGCGTTCCAGTGTACACAGCAAAGGGTTTTGTAATTTGTTTTTCATTCCTCACCACTTTCTCTCTCTCGAATTTCTCTGGAAGTGGAAGAAGTATATGATCTCCGGCTATTTCTGAAAAAAAACTGCATTTGAAGGAGTCACGAGCTCATCGCCTGGAATTTGTATTGGGTTGGAGCATTATATAGCAGCGCTTGCATTTTTCATTTTTGCAACGTTTGAAGAAGAAAAGAAAAACACAAAACTATTCAGGGATGTCCACGTTGCTATTATTCATGACTTTTACTCTATTTAGCAGAAAGTCACGGGAACTGGAATGGAAAAAAAGATGATGGGTTTGCTTTCGACGACCTCATTATTTTCCAATTTGTACGATATGAATATGGTCTCAATCTGAGTGAAATATGTGGGTTGGTTAGGGAGAGATTCGACAAGAACAACTGATTCTGAAGAACTTTCGCTTTTAAGGTATTTTTCTTCATGTGGACTGAAAAATAGCAGCTGTTGAAATGCCGACCTCTGCCATCTGAATTTTCCAACTTCTAGGCATTATATATGAGCAAATATGATTTTGAGGATGTAGAGTGGAAAAAGCCTTTCTCAAGGCATTTGCGATTTTTAGGGGTATACTTGTACTGCTTGAGTTTATACGCTCGGAAAAAACGCTAAGATATTATGCTCTATCCCAACACTTTCATCCAAGCTCTTTTACCTGATCAATGTCTCACCAGTGAGGGGAAGTGTTGTGACCGTCTCACAGTAGTGTTTTCCTTACTTGATTCTTTCATGAAAAGGCGTCGTCGTCCTGCTCAATAGTTCGATTGTGACCAGCTGGTATAATTAAGTATCAATCCATTGTTACACACCCATTCACATGGCTTATAGCTTTTGAGGGCACCTGTTACAGGTGTGCCACCCATTTGGCGCTAGTAGATCGAGCCATTCGGAGCAGGGTCAAGCGAGGCGTTGAGGAATATTTGGAAATACGACCCCCCCCCCCACCACCCTCCGCCGGAGGCCAAAGTCCATGAAACAACCCTCTTCAAAAGCCTGAGCATGAAAAGGTTGAAAAGCTTGTTTAATTCTCCCCCAAAACTGCTCATAAAAAAGCTCTGCTACCCCACCGCCCACAAAAAAAATTCGTTTAGAAGTACAAAAGTGAAAAAGTCAAAGAATAATCATTATTGATGAGTCCCACCAAACGAGCAAACGAGAAACAGACCAAAAAACGACAAACTAGCCACAAAAATGGCATACTATGACAACATCTGTCCTTTATTATTTCCTCCACAAGACTTACAAATTCTAGTACTACACAGATTGTGGTTCTCAATTGCACGTAGCCCTTCAGTTGAAAGAAGCTTTTAAACCGCCTTCGCCAGCTGTGTGTGTTGACTCGACTTTGGCGTTGACCGTGGAGCAGTTTATTTTACTATTGAAATTTGAACAAATATTCAAATGATTATAACTTTCTCAAAGTTTAACGAATTTCAATCTGAAAGCTGATTTGGAGTTTTGTGAAGAGCTCGTTCCAATCAGTATGAAATAACAGGAAGTTATTAAGAAATAACAAATTTAGATCAAAATAACGAGGAAAATTCGAGGCGAGCACGAGTTTTTACACTTCCGAAGAGACAACTTGCTTCATTTTCGTCACATTCGAAAAAGTTAATATGGCAAGCGAACTAGAAAGATTTCTCTATCAAGCCATTGCTAAGGCAGCTCTATACGTCAGTAAGCGAAAATGCCGCACGTTGAGGAATTTTTGCAAATTAACGAGAAAATTTGGATGGGTGTGAGTTTTTTCACTTTCTGAAGCCATAACTCGTTCAAACTCATCCAATCCGAAAAGTAAATACGCCATCATAAACTAGAAGATTTCTCTATCAAATGCTTACTAGAGCTGCTCTAAACGTCCCAGTATTAAAAAAACGGCTTACGGTGAGGATTTTGCACGAACACCGCTAAAGGTACTTTTTCGCTACATGGCACTATTCAACGGCTGTATAATCCTTTTAAGGGCGATTAGGTACTAAATTAAGAGCAGATTGCGAATCACTGCTTTTCTCTTCCTAGGAAAAGTGATTGATTAGCGTTCCTCAACTTAAAGGTTACATGTTTATAAATTAACCCTGAGAGTCCAACGCAATTCTTGAATGGTGTACACCTCCCTGTTATGCGCACGGACCACTTTCTGATTCTCTCGATTGTCCTGAAATTGAGGTTGTTTGTCCAGGAGCCTAGTTGAAGCGCGCGCAACAACTAGCCCGTTCTCGGATGCGCCATGTACCTCACACCCCTTCAGATTCGGGGTCTACTTGAAAGATGAAAATATCTCTTGGAAAGCGTGCGAAATTCAGATTCTTTTTAACTTGTGGAGAAAAAACACTGAAGTAACTAAGAATTACCGACGCCCTCAGAATTCACGAAAATTTTGTGTGGGTGAAATATCATTTTCAATTGGAAATCCTCTGGCCTGGCATCGACTCATCCTTGATATTTGTCTTCCGAGCGAATGATGATCCCACTGCAATCAAAATGGCTCCATATCTTCCACCCAGCGTGAATACGAACCCCCCCCCCCCCTGCGACGCTGCGAGGAATTCCTGCACGCACGCTGACATATTATGCTCCATCCCAGCACTTTCATCTCAGCTCTTTTACCCGATCAATATCTCACCAGTGCGGGGAAGTATTGTGACCGTCTCACAGTACTATTTTCTTTACTTGATTCTTTCATAAAAAGCGTCGTCGTCCTGCTCAATTATTCAATCGTAACCAGCTGGTATAATTAAGTATCAATCTACTGTTACACACTCACTCACACAGCTTATAGCTTTTGATGGCATCTGTTAGAGGTGTGCCACCCATGTGGAGCTAGTAGATCGAGCCATTCAGAGCATTGCTGGAAGCTTGGCTGGGAGCATTAATCATTCCATTAGATTGGAATAGGTGGTGACAGTTATGGCGCTTTTCATCTTACTGTAATATTGATTTTCATGACTCATCGAGCTCCTATTTCGAATGTTTCCTTGGGCTTTTCTCTTCTGTCTTTACTCATATTGGATCAACCTCCGGCATGCTCTGGCTTCAGGGGTCATAATACTGTACTGTCTCTCGAAGGGGTCGCGATATCCACGTTCTGTGGAAACTATGTCTTTCATATTCTGGGCACACGTAACATCACTATCTAGGATGGAAAAAAATTCTCGCAAGGGAAAGGTCATCAGGTCGGTCCAGCCATCTGCAGTAGGGTGTACGTAGTGTCGTTGCACTCGGCTGAGGTGATGAATTTAAAACTTCTTTCCCTATCTGCGAATTGATATACTGAACATACAATAACAGTTTGAGGTTTTCGCTAAAATGTTTTGCATGTTCCGCTAAACGGAAAGCTCTATACCGCTCTTTACGCACAGGCATCTGTAGGCTGGTGTTGACGCAGAAATGATCCCAAAATGTTTTGGCTATGTTGTCGAAAAAAGCAAAACAGTAAAGATGATAAGGAGTCGATTCATTCACCTCCTGCTCGTGAGCTCGAACTTGTACCACTGCGCATTTCCGCTTGTTTCTGGTGGCCGGACCGACCTTCCTTGGTTAGGGCTATTTCAATCAGCAAGCATCACTTTTCTGAACAGCATCTATTCGTTTGACCCTTTCCGTGTCCAAATCTCCATTTCTATCAAATTGTTTCTACCTAAAAAGTGATGAATTTATTGCGCGTGTTTAACTCAACATTCAAGCATTCATAAGTCTCTTCATTATCAACTTTTTACATATTTTCAAGGCTAACTAGAAAGTAGAAGATTAGCGCTTTCAAAAAATATCAAGATTCTCCTAAATGACCATTCGTTTGAAAAATCGTGCCGTTGCTCCGTTTTTCTCTTGCCTCGATGGCCTTTTTTGACCATTCTTTTGAATCGCGACGTTTAACTTCCAAACGGCTGTAAGTTCTTCAAAGTCGGTACATTGTGAAGCGGTGAAGACCACTGAAATCAACAAGGTCAAATCTATATTTATTATTATTTTTTTTATTTATTTATTTATATTATTTTATATTTATTGTTATATTTATTTATTTATTTATTTATTTATACGTCCAAATGAGACGCGCCAGTGAATCCAGTATGCGAAATCAATGCAATAATTAAGAGAAAAAAAGCAATGAAAGGCTGATCTAAGGAACCAGCTGTACTCATATGACTGAGGAGGTAAACCTGAAGTGAATGTGTTCGAGGTAAAAATCATAGGAGGAATGATCATCAGGGGCTGCGAAGACCTAGGCCTAACTGAGGCAGCAATGGTGTGATATCAGGCAATTACCTACACCAGTCGGCTATGGTGTCCTTTAGTGCCACAAGGGGGTCATAGGCACTTGGCGGGACTTTGGCACACGGGTATACCGACCACCCTCGTGGACCCGGGAAGCTAGGTAAAGGCCCAGACAACAAACCATGCATTCCCAGAACAGGCGTGGACTTCAACTTAAGAAAAGAGATGTAGAAGGAGCATATTTAAAATCAGTCCGCACCTACGGACCATCATCTCATCCTTGATCACCAAAAACTATCCAAAAGCTATATATCATGCTCTAGATTGTTTTGCAAGAAAAACTTTTTCCGCCATAGATTTCTATTAGTACTCCAGTGGACAATCAGCCGGATTTGCTGCACTTTCCTCCAAGACGACTTGTTCTTAATGCATGGAGATTTTTCTGAAAAAATTTTTCCGCTCGTGCTCACTGAGACGTGACGTTTTCTAGTGAGAAATCTCGCTCTGGGATGCGCCATCCAATCGTCTGTGGTGTGTAGTAGTCGTGGTAGTTGAAAGACTTCCCTCCTTTGCCATTTAGGCACGCCTTGGAAGCTTCTAACTTTGTGATACTGATACTAGCCTTTTCGTCTATTTCCGTCGATGGCAATAACATTTCTGTTCTTTACTGCGTCCCTTTCTATCGATCATTTCGTCTCTATCCTCCAAATTTGAACCCTTTCACTCGATTCTTTCAATGCGTCGCCTGATACGTGGCCGCCCCAAACTGCACTTGTTTTCATCCGTTTCCTGGTTTCCGCACGAACTTCGGAGATCGGCCGGTCCGACGAGCGAACGCGCTTACATAGCCTCGCTGCTGAAATTGTTGACTGTCTGGGAAAACCTTTACGGCTATTTTGGTTCTCAACTCGGAGGCAAGGACAACCACACGTTGCGCAGAACAAAGGGGGTCGTATTTGGCCAATGATAAAGGGGGGGGGGATCGTTACCTCAAGTAACATTCCCAAAATTAGAAGCTGCCAAGGGGTGGCTAAGTGGCAAAAGAGGACAGACTTTCAACTGCCACTGCGGCTACACACCACAGACGATTGGCGTTAGTGTTGATCAGGTCAGACCAATGGGACTCGCCCAACGCGTAAATCATGGGGCATAGAAGAAATGCCATCTCTTGGGATCGGAGCTGTTCCTTCGATTTTCTGCGTCCTTTTATCACTGACCACCTCAACCTTGGTCTTGTGTGAAGACTTTCCGTCGTTAAGTCGCCTTCAGTGCGCATGTGAAAACCTAGGCTAAGCACGATTTAAGCAGCGAGACGAAGTAGGCAAAATAACCTTCTCTTCGGCAGACCGTAAACCGGGCCAGCTAGAGTGGCGTTTAAGATGTTCAGATTTGATAAGATTTTTTCTACTTTTTGCGACGCATGTTCTGCTGAATAAACAGCATCACGCAGTCCACCTATATTGGTTTGGTGGAACACGAAATCTTCCAAACAGGCGCGTCCGAGCCCAGCGCCAAGCTTTCCTTAACACCTTGACGACCGTGTGGTATGATGTCATACCACACTTTAACATGTGGCAGATTAGTTTTCCTTGATTTATTTGGCATTTTTTTCTGTTACACAACGGTCCACAAACATTATTGGATCCGAAAATCAACTTTCTCATTACAGATAGTGCAAACGCTGAAGGATTAATTATTATTGATGAAAGAACACGAGAAAAGCTGCTGCACGGGCACTACGACGGTCGTCAAAGTGTTAATGATCTCCGTGAACAGTAAACCATTGACAGTGGGCTAACACACAGTTAGAGCAGCACCTAACTAGAAAAAAACCACTAAGAGGGGACTTTTTCGTTTTCAGTTTCAACGATAATGGACAGATTCGTGATATCGACAGAAGTCTCCCTTGAAACTCTTTTGAGAGAAGCGAAACAGTGAATTTCGGACAAGAAGTCAGTCTGCTGCCGGGAGTAGCGAAACATGAGACCATGCGAGAAAATATTACTCTAGAGTATTTCGGCCTCGATTGTAGTTGGAAGGGGGAGGGGGACGGGTCGTGGAACATCCTGGCTTGGAAACTGAAAACTTCTACCTCCACTTTCCACATATTATGTTTGTCAACTGTTCGCTAAAACGAAGGTGAATTTTTTTGCAGAATTCCGCGATCCGAGTGATACGCCGTTGCTGCCAGCGCGAAGTTACATCGGAGCAGATTAATTTTTTCTCCCAAAATTTCCTGTTTCACTCGCGTTAGATGAATTTTAGGCTGGATTGCCGCCGTAGTCATGAATATGCTTCATGTCATTGTTTGACCAAAAAGCAGCCAAGGCCATGGAACGAAATTTGTAGATGGAGGTGGATTTGGCTGAAAAGTTGTCCATTTTAGGTTTTACCTGTAGAACACGAGTATCGCATTGTGCAAAAACGTTTGGCGCCCGCGTCATGTCATTTTGGACCATCATGTTCGCAGTGGACTTGTTCTTACGGATAGTTTGATTAGGGAAACAGAATCATCCACTGGATTGTCGAGAAAATAATTCAAGCCTAGTGAGAGGCGCTAAGCGAATGTGGCAGCATCGGTACCTGAAGCGCAGGCTAGGAGTTTATGCACTGTGATATTCGTATTCAAGGGTGAACCCTCCCCCCCCCTCCCACCGCGGGAAACACTTTAGCCGAATCTATCTGTATTCACAAATCATTTTGGGAATACTGGGGAAGTAAAGGGTAAATCGTGCCAGACGTTCTCTAGCGGAATTTCCAGAATTTTCCACCTCGTTTGCCTTGCCTCCGTGCTTGGCATTGTAGGTCGTTATACACTGCTCCGCATAATTATACAGCCACTTGTTAATTGAGGAAAAACTCTTCTCCTGGGATGCATTCGGAGAAGCCTCTACATGGAAAAGGCTGTATGTATAAATGCTATTTTGCACACCAGCACAGAGTTCCAGCTCTGGAATTTGAAGGGAGTTTTTCTGCAATTTTTTAAAAATGCCGCTCTAACCTATTCCGCATAATTATACAGCCACCCCACACTTTCTTGTTGCTTTTCTTTCCTGTTTGGTTAAACTTTTTTGTTGTTATCTACGCTTCGTCTTTAAGCGAAAATAGTAGGAAAACCGTCATTGATCGAAATAAAAGCAAATGGTAACAAAAATCGTGAAAAAAGTCAAGAGGCAGTCGCACTGCCTGAATTTCGGGCCGGCTTTGCTTCATAGTAAACAATTTCTTCGAGCATTGTGCAAGATATGGAGTAAAATTGAGGCTCGGAGATCGATCGTTGCTTTCGGATTCAGATAAACGCCGCTTCGTAAGAAAATCAAACACTTCCACCAGTTCGTGCCTGGAAATAAAACCTTTTTGAAACTCAAATCTCCAGCAGGTGCCTGTTTGGCGTCTGTGGCAGAGTTGCAAGTTCATTCACGAGCGGGAAATGTAAAGCGCATTGTTTATGACAACAAAACATCTCAAAAACTGGGACAGTTTTGTCAAGAAGTGAAGCCGAGCGGACTGCAGTGAGGTCGGGTTTTTATCTGTCACTTCCTGCGCCTTGTCTCCCTTTCTCGTTTTCTTACTCTATATAACTTCTTCTCATGGAGAAGCTTATCCTGGAGATAAGGGACTTCGGAAGAAGGGCAGGTAAGTTGTGAGAAATGACAGGCTCTCAACTTTTCACGATTTTTGTTACCATTTGCCTTTATTTCGATTGTGATGACGGTTTCCCTCTTGTTTTCGCCTGAAGACGAATCGTAGATAACAACAAAAAAAATTTAATCGAGCTGGAGAGAAAGGCAACAAGAAAGTTTGGGTTGCTTTATAATTATGCGGAATAAGTCAGAGCGGCTTTTTCAAAAAAATTGCAGAAAAACTCCCTTCAGATTCCAGAGCTGGAACTCTGTGCTGGTGTGCAAAATAGCATTCATACCTACAACCTTCCATGTAGAGGCTTCTCTGAACGCATCTCAGGAGAAGCGTTTCTTCTGAATCCATAGGTGGCTGTATAATTATGCGGAGCTTTGTATTTATATTTAATGGAGTGAATTTTATTCATTCATTTATATATTTCTTTACGACACAACGACACTTGATCACTGATAATGTTGAACTTGATAGCTCTCATTTTCAAGCTAACAGGCCTGTCACACCATACCCCCCCCCCCACTCCCTTTCATCAGCGTTCTCTGAATGTTCGGTCATGGTGTTCTGCTTTGCCCATTCACTTGCATCCAGAGTCAACCATGCGTTGCGGAGAATTCAAAATTTTTACGACACCCCGTTCGGGGGGGTATCCATAGACCCACTTTCACCGTTTGAGCTATTGTGTCTTTTTTCATGTTTTATGCCATCATCGATGCATGGGCCGTCACGGAGATGGATGCCGTCACAGAGATGGGGAGGTGTTGTACAGTACATACATAAGTACGCGCACTTTGTCTCGTTCCGAGAACGGGCCTCGAGACCGCCTGAAAATTTTCCCATTAAATAGAGGTATTCCCAAATTTTTGCATAATCCTAGGCATGGTAGTGATCGCAGAAATTTGTACTTTCAGAAAACTACCTTGTTTTTTTTCTAAGCCCGAAATCTTCTTTTAATATCACTCCCCTCACTTCATGAGCGCAATGCGAAACCCCCCCCCCCCCTCCCGTTCCCTCGTCCGAATAATATGAACAGACGGTATGAGCTTTTTCTGTGGGGATGGGGGTGCTGCTGCCGGACCAAACTGTTGCGCCACGATGGTGCCCCCTCATATACAGTAGTGGCAGGAAATTTAGGAACAACCGGTTTTTTCATAATTTCTCTTTTGAAAGTTACTGGAACGTCTTCAAATTTGCAACAATTATTAACTACGTGTTTAGTGAACCACACAGAAAATTTCAACCTTCAGCCCAAATTTGGGTATAGAAAATTTTAGATTTTTCGAAATTACTGAAGGCAGGCGAAAGATCATCGATCGTTTATTTGATTTGAATAATCTATAACCCAACAGAACAGTAAGTTAACAGTCACTAACATTAACCATGTCTAGCACATTGCCCGAGCTCTCAAAAGTATTGAATACATAGACTGGATTTGAATGCGGGTTCAACTAATGAACTCACTCTCTAGTTGGGTCTCTCTCTGTAGTCCCGTCTTTTCGTGGCTCTTTCATTGATATACAAATTTGTAGGTCCTCCCTTAGTGGTTCTGTGATGTTTCGCCCGAAAGTCTGGCCTGGCTGGTCGTCTAAAAGCACACTGCTGTCGAAACCACTCCTGCATGTAAGAGGCCGGATGCTTTGAGTCGCTGCTCTGCTGACAGACAAAGCCAGGTCGTGTGGCTGCCACGCCTACGGATACATAACATCTTTTGTAATCTAAGTCTATACTACGTATTCCTTAGTTCTCATAGTCTGAGAAGAGCGCTCGCTGTGAAGTGGGTGGGAGTAGAATGTGATCGACTAAGCCTGAAAGGAAGGTTGACACAGGTTTCTAAGGTCATCTGGAATGACAAAAACATATTACTGATGCATGACAACAAGGATACTAGTCATGCACTGCACCACGGGAGGGAACGTTTCGATTCAAAGAATCAGCTGCCAATTGTGGAGCCTGGCGGAGGCTTGATAAGGTTGCCTTGGAAAAAAGTAGGACCACGCTACACGACTGAGGTGGCGATGAAGGCAAACGTTTGCTGTCATGTTTTGGAAGACGTCATGTATCCGTAGGCCTTGCTGCCACCCGACCCGACTCTGCCTGTCGGCAGAGCAGCGACTCAAAGCATCGGGCCTCTCACATGCAGGAGTGGTTTCGACAGCATGGGGTGCTTTCAGTAGACCAGCCAGGCCAGACTTTTGGGCCAAACATCACAGAACCACTAAGGAAGGACCTACAAATTCGTATGTCAATGAAAGAGCCACGAAAAGACGGGACTACAGAGAGAGAGACCCCGCTAGAGAGTGAGTTCATTAGTCGAACCCGCATTCAAATCCAGTTTATGTATTTAATACTTTAGAGAGTTCTGGGCAATGTGCTAGGCTTGCTTAATGTTAGTGACTGTTAGATTGACTGTTCTGTTGGGTTATAGATCATTCAAATCAAATAAACGAATCAAGTGATCTTCAACCTGCCTTCAGTTTAGTAATTTCGAAAAATCTAAAATTTTCTATAACCACATTGGAGCTGAAGGTTAAAAATTCCAGTGCGGATAACAAAACACGTAGTTAATAATTATTACAAATTTGGAGACGTTCCAGTAACTTTCAAAAGAGAAATTATGAAAAAACGTTGTTCATAAATTTCTGGCCACTACTGTATATTTGCGCTAAACTACACTCAAAAGATGGCAAGGAAAGCCTGCAAAGAATACTGCCTAGATTGTTTCGCGTGTTTCCTTTGCAAATGATCGTTGACATTGTCGGTCATTAAATGGAGATGATATTATACATTATTTTTATGTTTTTTTACGACACAACAACACTTGATCACAGATAATGTTGGACTTGAGAGTTCTTACTTCCAAGTTAACCCAACAGGCTGTCCAGACAAAATAACGCATTGGGGTGTCCACATGTCTGGCATTCCCACACCATACCCACACACTCCCCCACCGCGTTCTTTAAATGTTCGCACACGGTATTTGGTGTGCCTATTAAAGAAGCATAATTGTGTGCTGCTCCCTTCCGAGATTGCACTACTAACCTCGTTCAGCCGGCTGGGCGGGGTTAATTGTAAACGATTCAGAAAAGTCGGACAATGGGCTCGTTCGATTCCATTACATGTCACATACTTCCCATCTTCTTCTCCTTCTCTCTAGTGTCTATCCTGCACAGCCACAAGGTTTGCTGTTCTTGCCAGACGTCGCCACTTTGGTCCTCTCCCAGGCGTCTTCTATGGCCTTGATTTCAAGGAGTCCCTTATGACACCCCTTTATCTTCTGTGCTCATGGTCGCTTGCTCTTGGCTACTGTCCCTTCCCGCACCTTTAGTTGAAGGCGGGCAGTCTGCGTAACCGCTCTGACATCCTCGTTTTCGACCTTGTCGCGTCATGTCGAGCCGGGTGCCCGTCTCAGCACGCTTATTTCCGCGAACTGAAGCTGCCTTTTGTGATTCTTGTTTAGAGGTCAGCACTTCCGCCGCATAGCATCGCCGGCCTTTCCTTTGTTCGGTACGCCTTATTGAGCGTTCTAGAGCACCTTCAGTTGCGAACAATCCCACTAGATCCCTCCATTTTTTCTATGCCCCTCTGATCCGTGCCTGTACCGTCTATTCTTACGCTATTGCTGGCGGCTGGATAGCTTATCCGAACCAGGTATCCGAACCAGGGGCAACCATTCGTTAACCCCTTGACTACTAGCAGTACACACCACTCCTTTAGTCAAAGGCTAGCACAGCTTTGGGATTATTCAAACTGAAGTGCCCGCTTGATCGTGGTATTGTGCATGAATAGGAATGTTATAATTTTTGCTCTGAACAAAACGTCACACGTCAAAGCGGTTACTCCGGATGAGTTATTAGGTTGATTTCTAATTTTGGGACACTTGGGATGTTTTTCGATTCAGTCACTTATTTTATTTTTTCTTCTTCTCCGTAGCATTTGTCCCGCGCAGTCACAGGGTCCGCTGTCTTTGTCCGTCGCCACTTGGCTCTGAACAGGGCATTTTCCATCGTGCCGTGACCTCACCCGAGTTCTTCCTGATTACGTCTTTCCACCTTTTCTTCGGGGCTCCTCGCGGTCGCTTGTCTTGTACTTCGAAGTCCATCACTGTTCTTATCGGATGGCCCTGTGGCCTCCTTAGCACATACCCATACCGTCGCAGACGCTGTTCTCGTACCTTTATCTGGACAGGGGCAGTCTGCATGACCTCTTAGACAGCCTCTCTTCGAATCCTCTCCAGTCGCATCCAGCTGCGGGCCCATATCGGCATCCTCATTTCAACAGAGTGCAGCTGCCTTTCCTAGTTCTTGTTCAAAGCCCAGCATTCGCTGCATAGAGCATCGCAGGTCTTACCATTGCCCGGTACACCTTCCCTTTGAGCGCTCTGGAGCTTTTCGATCGCAGAGGATTCCTGTGCACTCCCTCCATTTCTTCCATGCAGCGTTGACCCGAGCCTTCACCACCTGATCCACACTACCGTCGGCTGCCAGATCGCTTCTGAGATAACAGAAGTCCTCCACCCTTTCGATGGTCTCACCATGCCGTCCACGATCGGCTCTGCACCCTCTTCGGAGCTCAGGAACTTCCTCTTGACATTGAGCCGTAGCCCACCTTCTGTCAGGACTTTCTACCATTTCTGCAACTTGGCTTGAAGTTCCTCTCCACTATCAGCTGTCAAGGCGACGCCGTCAGCATAGAGGATAGTCTTCAGTGGTCCCTCCATGAGCCCCCTTCACCAGGCCATCTAGTGTTAGGAGGAAGAGGAACGAGCTCAGAGCTGCCCTTTGGTGCACCTCAACCGTGATGTCCACCTCCTTCGTAAGGCCGTATGGGGTGCGTATAGCTGCCTTGACTCCTTCGTACATATCCCTCACCAGAGAGATGAGGTGTTCTTTCACGTTTCGTTCCCCAAGCGACCTCCATAGCACTGCTCGCGGTAGCCGGTTGAACGCCCTTTCCAGGTCAAGGAAGGCTAGCTAGCGAGGCCTGCCCTTTTCGCGTTACTTTTCCATCACTTGCCTAGCGATGAAGATGGCATCCGTTGTAGACCCGACTACCGCGAGCAGTGCTATGGACCTTTCGGGCATGAACCCGAACTGTTCCTGGGAGTTCTAGACAAGGTCCTGCAGTTTTCAGTCGACCAAGCGCTCGGACAACTTCATGGTATGCGCAGTCAACTTGATGCCGCGGTAGTTGGAGCAGTCCCTCGCCTCACCCTTGTGCTTGAAGATGGGGACGATAGTACTTGTTCTCCAGGCATCCGGCATCCTTCCTTCAGCAGTAACCGTATTCAGGAAGCAGGTGAACCACCTCACCCCGTGCTCCAGGGTGAAAATCGTGTCGAGGACGTGGTCGCGGAGGTAAGACCCTCCCCTGGAATCGAGGTCTTGGCACGACCCCCTAAAACAGAGCATACGCAATTAATCCACTTCAGCAATTGAAATAAAAAAACTCCTGCAAAATAATATTGTAATAACATAAAAAGCAATAGTGATAGTAAATAAAATAATGAGTATTAGTAATGGTAATAATAATATTGTCCTCCTTACACTTTCTCTCATCGCTGCAAACTTCTAGCACTCGCTGAAATATGGACTGGAGGAAGGAGGCAAGAACTCTGTGTGGTCCCAGAAGCAGGTTCCTTTAGAAATGCACGAAAATCCTCACTGCACGGGTTGCAACTGAATCATAATTCCTGCTTGAGTATTCACAACAGCCGAGTGTATCGCTCAACAGCAGATTCATCGGTAGGTGCGGCGCGATTTGTCATTGGGTCAGATTTGCCGAAATCGCGAAAAAAATCGTCGAAATCTACACCCTCGATGAAAAGGTTGCATTCATCCATTTCATAACATTTGAAGCAGCACGAGCTAGGTTTTGGTAAAGCTGGATCTCGCGTTTTCAACAATTATTTAAATTGCTCTGAAAGCCTTCCATGCAGAGAGCTATGGTCTCTCAATCTGCGTCGAGTCAGCGTCGAGGAGGCTGAAATTTTTGCGCGAGTTTTCGCCACTTCAAAAGCAATATCTCACTAATATAGTGAGATATTGAGGAAGGGAAGGTAGTTTTGGGAAGCGGAAGGTTTGCGCTTTCTGATGGTGTGTTTGGCTTTCTTCTACAATGTCTAGTTGAGGAGATAATTGCGTCGAGGATCCATCGAGGATGATTCTCGGCCGCTCGGAAAGCCGCTCCCTTCTTCACCATTGCACGTGTAATTCGTTGGCAACGCTAGAAATGTGTCTAGAATACGTTTTTACGAAATAAACAATACGAAAAGGGGCAATCGTCATCATCCGACTCTGCCTGGGTACAGGCCATGCATACGGCCTTCACTTGAAGTTGCAATATCGATTGAAAGGTGTTATATGATCACGACCAGTTGACAGAAAGTGCAATGTAGTAAACATATTTCGTAACTCTTATCGCCTTAGAAACAGCTTCACTTGCTCAGAGCCTTTTCTTCACTGTTGTCGTTTTTGCGACGGGGTCCCTAACAACAGTGCCATTATTACTATTATTACCGGTATTATGTACGATGGCGGACGGTAGATAGGGGCATGCAGCGCGCGTGCATATGTGGCTGTCTTGCTTGGGGGATGCACTTCCTTCCTTTGTATTGCTGTCAAATACGCCCCTCTAATAAGGATAGAGGAATGGAGAACTGAACCAAAGAACATTATATCATTTTTCTCACATATCTTCCTTTTCTGCTGCGCTACACCCTCTTGCTCCTATCTGCACTACGATGCCACTGATGTTACTGACGCCAACGAGTACGAGCCCCCATGACCCAGCCTGACAAGTACGACCCCCCTGTCGAGGATTTCCTCGACCGATATTCACCCTGATCGAGACCGTCCCCAAAGAAGTGGGGGCACGTGTCAAATTCCTGGAACTGGAAACTGACAATTCATCCTGTTTGGTTC
The DNA here is from genome assembly GCA_036418205.1 of Ostertagia ostertagi. Classification (NCBI taxonomy): domain Eukaryota; kingdom Metazoa; phylum Nematoda; class Chromadorea; order Rhabditida; family Trichostrongylidae; genus Ostertagia; species Ostertagia ostertagi. The sequence continues at coordinate 8,727 of MU911744.1, read as the reverse complement.
TTTGAGAGGAGTATCGGAAATATCCAACTGTAAGCCAACAATAAAGTGAGCAATGACAATCTAACCGAGAAAAGATGAAAATCGTGACTCCGGTTTAAGTTGCTGGATGTTGAGAGCACGACGCATCCCTAAATGAGTATGATCAATACCGTGCGTTACAACTCACTTCCCATTTTCGTACATAGGATATATGATTTCAGAAGATATCTATGTAGTTTAGGTGTGTAAAACGTGAAAATGCAAACACTCGCACATCTAAAAAAATGCACTTGAGTTTTTCTGAAAAAGGTCACGCGTTAAATTTCTCGCCGTACATTTATCACAAATATTGACGTTGGGAACGATTCCGCTTGGCCCTCAGATTAGGAACCTGAGTCGGAGCTTTTGGTAGGAGCCTTTTTGTCTATTTCCACCTATGGCAATAACATTTATGTTCATTACTGCGTCCTTTTCTATCGATCATTTCGTCTCCATCCTCCATATTCGAACCTTTTCGATTCTTTCAATGCGTCGCCTAATACGTGGTCGCCCCAAACTGCACTTGTTTTCATCCGTTTCCTGGTTTCCGCACGAACTTCGGAGATCGGCCGGTCCGACTAGCGAAGGCGTTTCTTGCTTACATAGCCTCGCTGCTGAAATTGTTGACAGTCTGGAGAAATCGTTATGGCTAGTTTAATACTCAACTCGGAGGCAGGGTCAACCACACGTTGCGCATAGAACAACGAGGGGGTCGTATTTGGCCAATGTAAAAGGTCGTTACCTCAGGTACCATTCACAAAATTAGAGGCTTAACGTTTATTTGGAAAAAAAGGTTACTGAATCTAAGAGTCCCTCTAAGTTATATGCATTCATTAATTCTCGTATTAAGGAAAAGAAGCTCATTCCCGCACTTGTAGATGATGATGGTTGTACAATCTTCACCACCAAAGAGAAAGCTGAACTTCTTGGGAAACATTTTCAGAAGTCCTTTTCATTATCTCTTTCTCCTCTTTCTGAAAAACCCGATGCAATATGCACTGTTATGTCGCCCACTGTTTGGTTCTATAAGGATGAGATTATTGACTTGCTGAGTCATTGGCCTAGCTCTAAGTCCTTATCTCCGGATTTTCTTCCCTTGAGGTTTGTTAAAAAGCTTTTGCCCGCAATAGTTTTTCCATTGGAATATCTCTTTAATCTTTCCTTCATTATAGGTGAAGTGCCAAGTCGATGGAAAATGTCATTTATAACTCCAATACCTAAGAAAGCACCTTTTTCATCTCCGGGCAATTATCGTCCAATAAGCATCACATCAGTTTTCGCTAAAACTTTTGAGAAAATTGTGAGGAAGCATCTTTTGAAACACCTTGAGGATAATGATGTAATACCACGGAATCAACACGGTTTCCGGAGTGGAAGATCCAGAGAAACAGCGTTACTGTCGTGTCTCAATGACTGGACAAAATCTGTTGAATTAAGGCAGCCGACACACGTGATCTATTTTGATTTTTCCAAAGCATTTGATAAGGTCCCACTCAATAAGCTGATCTACAAACTTCATTTGGTTGGTATCCACCCAAGAGTAGTGCAGTGGATTCATAATTACATGGTTGATCGTCAGTATCGAGTTCGGATTGGTAATGATTTCTCCTCGGTTTTTCGCACCTGCAGTGGTGTTCCCCAAGGGGGAGTGCTCTCACCCTTGCTTTTCCTTGTTTACACTTTTGACTTGCCCAAAGCTTTTGCAAATTGGGGTGTTACTTGTGTAATGTACGCTGACGATATTAGGATCTACAAAAGTATACGAACAGTTAAAGATGTTGCTGATTTACAATCTGCAATTGATTATATGGCTCAATGGTCCAACCTTTGGGATCTGCCTCTTGCTGCGGATAAAACTCTATTTCTTCAAATTGGAAAATCAATCAAAGATATTGCAGCTGTCTATCACATCAATGGTAATGAAGTAACTAGAGTTACTAGTGTTAAGGACCTCGGATTCCTATTTGATGATAAGCTCTGTTTTGACACCCATTATAAGTCCATTATATCCAAAGCTAATCATAGGATCTATAATTTATTTAAAGCGCTTCGTACCAAGGATTCGCGTACGCTATTAAAGGCTTACAAGACATATATTCGTCCGATAGTCGAAAGTGGTGCAATAATCTTTTCTCCTCATAAAAAGCGAGATAGTGACTTGATCGAAAGTGTCCAGAACAACTTTACCAGAAAGCTCTTTATGCGATGTTGTGTGGTCGGCTACCAGCTTATACCAAATGGCGCTGACAGACGGGATCAAGTAGGGCTCAAAAGTTTATCTTCTAGGCGTGTTATTAATGATTTGCTTATGGCGTTTAAGATATTGACCGGAAGAGTGAATTTGCGCTCCTCAGACTTCTTTGAGGTTGTTAGAGGAAACACTAGGAGAGGTAGTATCAAGCTCAAGATTCCGGTTTCTAAAACTCAGGCCAGGTTCAATAGTTTTCCTGTTAGGACTCTCACTCGTTTCAACAAGTTATTCCGTCAAAATACGCTAACTTTGTCTCTTAGTCAGTTCAAAAGACTGGCCTCTGAAAATTAGAGCAGTTTTCCTTGATCTGTTCTCAGGTTCCTTCTTCCAGGGGTTTCGTGATACTCATTACTTTTGACTTGTGTTTATTATGTTTTTTTTCACCACTCATTGTTTTGCTAGTTTTTTTTCTCTCTCTCTTAGCACAGACATTATGCCATTTTCTGTGCGCCTTCGTCTGTTTTTGGTTTTATATGCGTTTTGATTGCCTACATCACGTAGACTTGTCTACGCTTTCAATAAATAAATAAATAAATAAGGTTCTCTACAGGCCATCGATCGACAGTGTTTTTTACCATTTTTAGCTCGGTTTTGAGGTCACTAAGAGTCCTGCCCGGACCTAATTTCTGTGAGTTCTAGCTTGAGGCTTCCAAAAAGTAATCTCGCTATTTGCCCCCCCTCAGGCTCGATTATAATCGTGTTCTTATGTATAAACGGTCCTCGATGTTCTTTATGGGACGATTGCTCGTCCGCTGTTGTTCTGTGAGACCAGTACGGTAATGATAAGTGTCAATGAGGAAAGGATCGCAATCCAATTTTTCATTAGGTTTAAACCACGTACGCATGTGTAAACAACTCGGAAAAATTAAACATTTCGGTTTAGTGACTGAGCTTTCAGAGTGAAGAGGGGAGCGCAAGCCCCTCTTGAGCTGGCATATAGCAACTTCTCCATTCGCTCGGATTCCATCCCCTGCTTTAGGCTTAGTTTCAGTGGCCCCGAACCAGCCGGCCTCTCCCCAGCCATCATTGCGCCAATTCGTAGTATCTTTTAGAAATCATTTATGCTGACTCAATAATCATAAAGGTGGACATTGAGATTCATTGGTAAATGAATACAACAGTAATATCGCTTGGAAGAAAGCATTGCCCCAGTATGGCATTCGTTTTTGAATCGGCGCGGGAAATTTTCCAAGAGCAAGCATCTCGGTGATACCTCCGATCTGTGTCTAGCCTTCATTTTAAGTAACTCTTCTATAAATTCACTGACCTTAGGTGAATTGCACGGCTTGCAAAGTGACAGCCTACAACAGACCAAAAGCCACTTTAGTCACCCGCTCCGAATACTCTTGGTCCCAGGGACGAGACAAACTAATCATTGATGTACCGATCTACATAAAACACAATCTCGCTAAAATAATTCCATTACCAGACTGTCACAGGGGTGTATTCAGGCCACATTCGATTGGCTATCGTACGTAGAAACTAGACCCAAAGACATCAAACTTTGAGAACATTCAAACAATTGAAACGGTAATACTATGTAACTACGTAAGTCACTTGCATCACTTCATCGCTTTGGGAAATTTTAAGGGTAATTCTTTCCAATATGGTAGTGTCGTAATTTTTATCGCTTGAGCACCTTATCATGTTTATCCTAACAAAAAAGGGGTTATTTCTGGAAGCATGGACGCTTTTTCAAAAATGGCTTTGCCGAGTTTCTAAGAGCTATACCGTAAGAGCATCGGAAGGTCATTTTTCCTGAAATGCCCAGAAAATATCTAAACCAACAGCGGGACAGAAAGGTCGAAGAGTTCCTTGCTCTTGTGCATTATTTAGACGACCGATTTCACCGCTTGGAAAGGTCACTCCAATTCAAATTGACTGAGTGACGGTGAGTGGTACACTAAAGACAGAAAACCCATGACAAAACGCCCAGAACCGCGAGAAACTGGGGCTCCATGGACATAGCTCACCGGGCCGCGCGGACGTCGAGAAGTTGTGGGTGACGTCAAACGGAGTGGTGTCATCTTTGCAACACTGCATATAGGACATTATCCGACTCTGACTTCACTATGATTACACGAAGTGATAGCGAAGAATCGACTCTAGAATGCTCGAAACCAACTTTCGAATTAATTGGAATTTTGTTAGTTTACTACACTGAAACCTCGTTGGAGTTCCTCCTTATTCGGCAACCAATCCCTCATTTCAAGAGTGAAATCAGTACCTAACGCTGATTGTCAGGTAACAAATGCATTTTCGCCAACTGACCAAACTGGGTTGCACTTGTTGTGAAAATGCCAGCCATTCTTACTTCTATCAAGCGAAGTGGCAGCATCAAACTTCCAGTCTTTGTCTTCTCAGTGTGTTTGCCACAGGCTGTGACGTTAGCTGCACGCACTCGCCGGTCCGCGCCCGCGGTGATTTTTTATCTCCTCCCCCCAGAAATCGGTACTTCATTCCCTTATATTGAGGCATGATGCGACTATCATCGCTGTGCCCTTCTTCATCCTAACGCTCTCTCACCTATCTAATCCCACCGCACATATAGACCTGCAGCGACTGATCCGATGATCGTGGTCGTGCATTGCGTCAAGATGGGGCCTTAATAGTCGTCGAATTCAACTCCTTCGTGCCCATTGCGCTTCAATCCGCACCCTCGAAGGAGTCCGCGGGTCACCTCACTTAAGGGTGTAATTACTCCTTCTTCGACTTCATTCTAATCGGAAATTCGTGCCTTCAATTCCAAAGTGTCCTTAAATTCATTCATAGCGAACGCGTCGTCGCTGCACCTAAATCAGGGAGAACTGCTTGCAGTTGGAAGTGTAATATTTAGCAAGTCTACAGTGTTTTTTTCAACGGAAACTAAAGTCAAAGAGAGCTACATAACTCACTTCAGATTAATCACTTTGATACCCTATTGCTCCCGATCATTTAGGTCAACATCTACGATTCTGTCTCCGTCACGACTTCTGCTACTTTTTTAAGTGAATACAATAAAAACTATCTAATTATGGTGTCAGAGCAAAATGCTCTCTACTACAATCCCCTGCCTACACCTAAGCAGTGAGTGCTTTTCAACGTTTTTTTTTCTACCACGCCGGCTGTCAACTTCTTGACGCGTTATTTGGGAGTATTTTGCATCAGGAGTCATGGTGAGAGTCAACAAAGCGAAATTTTTCTGCTGAATGCAAATTCAACCTTGTTGCTCCACTTGTGTACCGTCCTTCTATGTAGCGCCAATAACCACTGCAGGACTTTGGGAGCACCATCCGCATGGTGGTCCCTGAACTTTCGCTACATGCATCAAATCCTAGTCTATTGCTACAGGGGAAGGAGAACTAATTAACAAGCATAGGAGTGAACTTTTCAGAAAAGGTTTCTTCGGCACACCTTACCCATCGGCTGGATAAAAAATTGATAGATTATTCTTTCTACAGTGTTTTAGAGTTGAAGTTAGTGTATTTACCAGAAAACTGGCTTATTCGTTAATGTAATCGACCCTCTCACTTCCGTATTTCCATCCTTATCTGCAAGTCGTGGCAGTTTTAGCAAAAGAAAGCTCTAATAGGGCTCCAATTTTCAAGCGAGTGATTGGTTCATTCCGATCGGAAAGTAATATCATTCTTGTATCCTTACAATTAGAAAGCCACCGGAACAGAATAAGAAGCCGAAACATTTGTGGCAAGGTTTTGGGCCTGAGAATAAACAACGTCAGTGACGTCATTTAGTAAGAAATTATGCCAGACGGTTTATACCCTCATTTGCTATTCAAAAATGTCCTGTAATCTTGTGAATATAGCCCAACTAAAGTTTCCAACGCCGCGAGAGCCGCTCTAGCGAAAATGTTAAACAAGTAACCGCATCTAACCGAAATGCCATTTGATGGCATGTCCCCTTTGTGGCTGTGAGAAGTTCGTTCTGTAGCCTTTTGTTAACTAACTGGACCAGGAAAACAAGAGAAATGCAAGACGAAAATGGTGAAGTGCCTATGTTACCCATTCAACCAATCATTCCAGCAGAATCGCTCTCAGCAGGACTCACGGCTTCGTGGGATTTTTTAGACCACTACAGATTGGGACTGTATCGATTCGTGTTCCGATTGTCGAGTGGATTGTCGCCGAAATGGAATTGGATATTTGGGCATAAAAACTGTTCAGGCAGAGGGAAAGAACGGGATTCGGTGGTGTTCTGTCACGATGAAGTCTTTTATTAGGTCCAGACGTTCGAGCAAGCCCGTCGTCTTCAGTATCTATACAGGAATGGTACAACATTACGGTAACAAGAAGCGCTAAAAAACATCTCCTGTTCATAAGCTAATAGATCATCTGGCCGAACAGAGCCGAATAGAATCACTGTACACACCAGCAAGATAGACCGGGCCTAAAGATAAAGCAATATGTGTGCAACACTTGCGTTTTGCAGAATTTTCCGAATCATGATACTCAAAAAACAGAGTGACAAGCCTTATTCACAAACCATTTTTCAAGCGAGTGATAATTTATATTTCTATTATTCTAATTGGGATGAGTAATCGAAAGTCCTGAGCCGATGTTTTGAAAGCTCCGAAACTTAAGCTTATTGGCTGATACCTAAATCTGGCTACGTTTATAGATTATCGTTGTCGATCATTACTGCCTCCTCAGTAGTATAGATAGCCGGGTGCCTTACTTTTGCACTTTAATCATTGACTGTCGATCTCCACAATATGGCAGACTCTGACGATCATCTTCAATGAATGGCGTGCTGCGGCACAGGAGCACTGCAAACCCGTCACATTATCATTGCATCGCATTGGAAAGGGACGACCCACTTTCCATCATCAGTGCCAATCTCTGCTTCGCCGAGCCCTGTTATATTTTTAGAGACAGTACGGCTGTCGACCAGACATAAGACAAGGTTGGAAGCCACCCAACACATGGAAACTACCAGCCGTTACTCGACTCCCGTCGACAGATGAATCGGAGTCAGCACCCTGCAACCTTCTGGCCAAGACCGGTTCAGCCCATCCCACACTTCCCCGGTTCCTCCACCGCCCTCGTCACAGAAAAGTGCTGACTCGATGATGCCCTCATGTCTTTGCGCGATAGCTTTGCGTCAATTGGGTTACGCTCATTTCTAGTTTTCCTTCTTGGCCGCACCGGAAAGACGGTTTTCTGTAACAGGCTTCGATAACGAGGTGAGAGTGTCGATCCTCTAAGATTCTACAAGCACAAGTGCAGTGTGCTGCCTGCCAGAGAAACCCGCCGACGCAAGCCGAAATCGGCAGACTTCACCCAGAAGCTTTCTTCTTTGGCGCTACTATGCGGTTCGTGAGGAATGCCGTGTAATTATGACCGCTTCAGGGCAAGGAGCCATGCTGTCACCGGCAGGATTTACGCCAGTCAGCTCTAGAAGATCTAGCGGACGCTGGTTCAAGCGAAAACGAGCGAGACGAAACTGCTTTGTCCACATACTCTACTATGACGCCTAGGCATCTACGATAGCTCAAGAGACCCGTGCGTAACTTGGAAGAGTCTGAACTTGGGACGTCGGTTCGCCACCCATCTAATTTTCCCCTGACTTGCCCTCTCTCCATTATCACTTATTTTATCCCCTTAAGGCATTCCTACGCCGAAGAAAAAACATCACCCGACGTGAAGACGTTGAAGAGCGTCAAGCGATTTTCTTTGACTCTCAGTCCTGCTCAAATCTGAGAAGGGGGTCGCTGACGGCTGCCCATTAGGCGGACTCCTGTAGTGGGTACAACTGGTGATTATCTTGTTTAGTAGATTCCCATTGTAGCGCGGAATAAAAACAGCAACCCGAACAAAAGTGTCAACGGAATCAGGACTTTTTTACACCCCTACATATTAGTATTATTTTAATTATGAGTAGAGCGTATTATATTTTCCGTGAAGTCACTGAAGACATGGCTTTCTACAAGTTCATAAAGCATCGATGAATTAAAGAAGATCCTGACGGAAGCTCGATGTCACCGTGTCTACTCAACGGTACTATGCGTTCCCGAGATGACTTCACTCAGTGTATATAATCGCAGATGCGGTCATTCAAGAAGTGAGATGTATTCTGTTTTCTCTGAGTTTCTCCATATACTTCTTTTTAATGTCCACGCATGTGTTTCCCGCCGCAATTGCTTTTCCCAATGAATATCTTATCTTGTACTGGATTTTTTGTACCACCTGTATAGTTTCTCATGCAGCGCCGGGGGTGGAAAACGTGGCGGCTGCTGGAGATCCACAGAGCTCTGCACGCGCATCGTACAAGACCCGCAATGAAGAGTTAACCATACCAGCACGGGATAATAGAAATCAGAAGAATTGTATACTTAACAATAAAGGCGTTCTGTTGGAAAGCTTGCTTCAAAGCGTCTTCGCACTGATATACTAGGGGTACATGCCTGTAAACCACAGAACCCCACCGTGGTTGATTTTTTTCTGAACGGCTTCTCTGAATAC